>JAVTVY010029021.1:0-12091 GCA_036873755.1 Hanleya hanleyi | reverse complement strand
TGTGCCAAGTTTCCGTCGCCTTTTCAAAACGCGACGTCGCCTTTTGAAACGCGACGTCGCCTTTTGAAACGCGACGTCGTGTTTCGAAACGCGACGTCGCGTTTCGAAACGCGACGTCGCCTTTTGAAAACGCGACGTCGAGTTCCGTTGTGTCGAGTTTTACAATGCAAAAACATAGGAAAGAAACGCGACGTCGCGTTTTAAAAGGCGACGTCGTGTTTTCCAAAAGGCGACGTCGTGTTTTAAAAACGCGCCGTCGCGTTTCAAAAGGCGACGTCGCGTTTCAAAAGGCGACGTCGCGTTTCAAAAGGCGACGTCGCGTTTCAAAAGGCGACGTCGCGTTTTGCAAAGGCGACGGAAACTTGGCACAAATAGAACACCATAAGACACAGACAGGACGCTTACATGGTGCAATAAAGACAAGTGATATTACATCACATTATCAAGTTCCTGTTGCTTCTCAGCAAAATGCAATGAAGCATCAGGAACCTGAACCCACCCAACCACCCGCGTGTCCAGGATAACAGGAACTGTGGGCATCCCCGTATCCTGGCACATGTAGGCACCGTCGTGATATGACTGAAAAAATATTGAAAACGACGTTAAATCCTACTAACTCACTCACTCACTCACCCAGAATAATAAACCGCATAATTTGTTTGATAGGCATTTAGAAGTCGGCGTATCTAGTTTACGTACAAGTATGTACCAGTACAAGTTTACGCACGTACGTACATACAAAAGACCGGTATCTAGTTTACGTACAAGTTGGAAGGAATAGTTTTGTTTCAGCCATTTACATTATCCCGTGTCGAACATGTGATCTGCCTCACAGAATCGGTGTGGTTCATTAACGATGTCCATTAGCGATATCTTCTATCGAAATAGAACATGATTGATATGATTATTCATCAAATATCGACAAGACCACATCTTATTAACAATATAAACACTTCTATAGAAATAGATACTCGATTTTAATATTTGTTAGAAAATTTGTTAGATATTTGGATCGGGCGAAGTGCCGCCGAGACAATTTTTTCAAATGTTCTTTAGGCTTATTCATCTATCCACGTCTAAAAGCCAATCGGAAATATTTGCATGTGCTGTTCTGGAAAAGAGATGCTATATGTTATCTCCCAAGAAAATTCAATCCAGCCGAGTCCGCCACTCACTGCAAGTTGAAGAGTAAGCAAAAAATTGATTGGCTGAAATGAAGAAAAGGGCACCGCCCACCTAATATTAAACCAATCAGAAAACTGGGAATACATACTTCTACAATTCCAAACATGGCCGACAGAAAAGCAACAACACACGCTCCTCGAAATAAAAGTATCTTTCTCCCATCCATCCATTTCACCCGTGAAAGTTTTGATAACGATGAATTATAAAATATAGAACTAATTACAGTGTGGACAAATTTTGGATACATTTGGTGTGTGTATCCACATTCTTGAAAAATGTAGTTTTTGACGATTTTCAAATGTGGATACAGATGGTTTGTTGTATCCACAAAAAACGACCAAATTATCGGAACGCCCAAATATGCTTCACTGAGACCAAAATCTTGGCAAAAGCAAGATCTGATCGATTTAAAAAAATTATGGTATTTTTGTTTTATCTAGTTAATATTTTCCGTGGAGTTGTGATGCTCATGTTTCATTTATTATTAGAATTACATTTATACCGCACCACGTCATCACAATGCTTGCCTATTTACCTTGGCCTCATTGAAATATTATTGGGCCCAATGTTTATTTTTAGCTGAAGTCAGTAAACATTGAAAGGATCATTTTGCGTCAATATACAGAGGGAAAAGATGGGATTGATTCGTGTCTCATTGAATTCGAGTGGATATGAAAATTACTACACTAATTTAATAAATCGGATATGATGAGACACTCATATGGCAAGCCATCTCAGTATTTGATCAGTAACTTGACATGTGTGAAAAAGTTTTGCACCATTGTGTTCTGAATAAGTGCTTAAATTTTAAGTCTTCCTCATTTGGGCGGTTCCTTCTATCTAACTGTCCACATACTTCATCATTTTACATCAGATGACTTGATAGGGTTATTCCGTATACGCCCTTATATACTTGTACCTCACACCGCTCAAGCCGGTGCTCTGAGCCTTGATACTTTAGACATATGCAGTCACTATATTTGCTTGTGAGGTCAGGAGTTCTTGTCAGTACATCGGCATCTTTTTTCAGAACCATTTTCTGGATTATTGCCTGTATATGGCGAGATTCTGCTATCACATAGTTCATCATTTATCATCAAATGATTTGACTGGTCGCTCTTAAATATTTGTATCCAATACCGCTCAAGCCGGTGTGATGGATAAAAATGTCCTGGTGATTAGTGTCCTTTTGCAATCCTTTTCTATTGCAACCATGAACGGACACTTGTCCCCAATGTGAGGAAAAGTGTCCTAGCTGGGTTAGAAGATAGGGGGCTGACACTCTCAGCCACCGGACATTCTTAGCGTACTAGGGACCCCCCGTGTGGTCAAGTCGTTCCTGATGTTCACATGAACACATACAACAAAGAGTGGCTGGCTGGGTGTGATGAGACACATCACTCAGACCACTTTTGGTCTTGTGTTGTTTTTAGAAATATGCAGTCAGTATATTCGTCTTTGGGTTCATATGAGTTTTGTCAACACGCCGGTGTGGAGGATAAGAATGTCCGGTGGCTCCGGTGGCTACGAGTGTCTGTGTCCTATCTTCTAACCCAGCTAGGACATTTTTCGCCAAATTGGATATAAGTGTCCGTCCCTAGTTCAACAGAAAACGACATGAAAAGAGACACTCATCCCCAGGGCATTCTTAGCTATCACACCGGGACTGCCCATGGTATGCTCCGGGACTGTCCGTGGTATTCTCCGGGACAGCTCGTGGTATGCTCCGGGACTGCCCGTGGCATGAATAGAAACATCAGATCCCTCATTCAGTCATTGACCAAATGTTTTCCAATATTATAAGTTTATTTATGATAGACCATCTGACGTTAATAGCGAATGTCCATGCTTGCTTACGTCAGATCTGACATTCAGTAGCTAACCTTCCTCCAAATTATGTGTTAAGCACAACTTAACTAGTGTGGTGAAAAAAGACGCCGGTGTGATGGCTAAGAATGCCCTCGGGATGAGTGTCCCTTCTCATGTCGTTTTCTATTAAGCTAAGGACGAACACTTATCTCCAAAGTGGAGAAAAATGTCCTAGCTGGGTTTAAAGATAGGAGCTGGACACTCGTAGCCACCGGAGATTCTTAGGCTCCACACCGGCATATATTACGTACACTACATCGAGTTCTCCGCTGACTTTACATAATAATCCTCCATACACTTAAAATAACGTGATTGTGTGGTAGGTCAGCCCCATCCCCGGGAGCAGGAATGTTAACACCAGATACAAACATAGCATGACACAAATCGTGTTCCAACGCCGAATTTCAACTTATTCCTTCCAGCTGTTTACGAGCGCATAGTGCAAACAAACAAACAAACACACATTCTTAAACTGTAGTATGATAACGCGTGTGTAACTTTTTTTTCTTTTTTTTTTTTTTCTTTTTTGAGGTATTTTGAGGTACAGTTAGTATGTCGATTTCTATTATTAATTATTTACATTTATTCGAGTTTACCCATGTCACCAGTCAATTCATGTAACTGTATGTACATAAATTCATCAAATAAATTATTGAAATAAATTATTACTATTACTACTGAAGAGTCGTAGAAACGACGATACCTGTTTAGAAGAAAATATTAATGTAGTAACCCCAGCATATACTACTAGTTTCGTGGTTTTTTCAATATTTATACACATATATGTATAAAGTATAAGCAAACATACTAAAGAAACACACCAAAAAAAACCAAAAACCTTAAAAACCAGGACACACGTAAAAAAAACAATAATAAAAAAAAAATATTGAAATAACAAGGAGAAAAAAAAAGAAGAAAAAAAAGAAAACTTGGGTTTCAAGACTAGAATAAATATGTTATTTCTTAAGCACGTAATACCATATCAGTTTCTTTTACTTCCAAGAATCTGCTGGGACATCATGGTCTAATCAAAATGTAATTTGAACATTTCCCATTTCAAACATGGTGAAAGGTCTAGTTTTGATTCATAATTTTCAAGGGTGTAGTGATTACGAAATATATGGTTGAGGGTTGGAAAATTTTAATAGCTGTCTGTCCAGAAACTTATTTTTATAGATATACATTTTTGTTAATATCATTAGCGTGTTCAGGCCACATATATTTTTTCCCCATCCCACGACCATTTCTTTTGCCGTAATAATGTAGTCCAGCCCTATTTCCGTTTTTAGCCATTTTTGAAGATTAGACCATAATGGCTTGACCATACTGCACTGGAAGAATAGATGTTCGAAGGTTTCACTTTCTGTTTTACAGTAGTCACATAAATCGTCACTGGTGATACCAATGCGATGCAGCAGCGACTTTGTATAAATAATTCTATGTAGAAAGCGATAGTGGAAGTCTCTCAATTTGGTATGTTGATAGCAATGTACATTTACTTCAAAAACGCTGGGCCAATCTATTTCACCGATCCCAATAAAGTCCTCCCACTTTGGTTGTGCATTGGCTTTTTCATATTTTTCCGTGTTTAGTATATCATAGAATCGTCCACACCCCTTCTTTTCCCTAGCAAATACGCCTAGTTGATGAGGAATAGTTGGGGTGTATTTCCAGTGTACTACATCTGTGGAATTTTGATTGATAATCTCTATCCAGCTTTTTGGTATACTTTTTATTACCCTGTTGTAGTCCAAAAAGGTCCCCCGTATATTATAACTAGCCCTAATTTCCTCAAATGATTTTAATGTGCCATTGTCGTTGAGAATATCCTTAATGTAGCGTATTTTATTATCATACCAGTTTTTTATGAATAGACCTTTTATTTTAGAATTTAGATTGTACCATAAAGGCTCGTTGAGAATTTCAGACAGTTCCTGGATTGGTAGTTTTTAGCTCATCTGGGCCGAAGGCCCGATGGGCTAATGTCATGGCCTGATTGTCCGTCGTCCGTCGTGCGTCGTGCGTCGTCCGTCGTCCGTAAACATCTTCTTCTCTGAAACCGCTTGACCGATTAAGCTGAAACTTGGCATGCATGTTCCCCCCAATGAGTACACCAGAATTTGTTCATGCGGTGTCGATATGATTTTAAATATGACTGCCATGGCGGCCATCTTGAATTTGCCAGTGAAATCTTGTCATCATTATTTTTTCGGTAACTGCTTCAAGGAGCTTTCTCAAATTTGGTACACCGGTTTCCCTTTGGGTCTAGTTGTACAACATATGTACTTTAGTCCAATTTGAGTATTCAATATGGCCGCCAGGCGGCCATCTTGAAAACATTTTTATTGGTAAATCTCGGGAATTACTTCATGAATCTTTCTCAAATTTTCTATAAATGTTCCTGTTGGGTCCTGTTGTGTAATTTGCCTCGCTGATCCGATTCAAAAATTCAATATGGCCGCGAGGCAGCCATGTTGAATTTTCTCTATTGAAACATTGTTATTGCAAATTCTTGGGAACTGCTGCATGGAGCTTCTTAAATTTGATACAGACGTTATCCTTGGGGATATTTCTGTAATATTTGCTATTGTGTCCGATTCGAGAATTCAAAATGACCACAACGTGACCAGGCGGCCATCTTGAAAATGTTTTTTTTTAATATATTAAATCTTTGGAACTATTGAATGAATCATTCTCAAAGTTTGTAAAAATGCCCGCCTTACATTGATACACAGGCCATCCTTTGAGTTTAGATGTGTTTTCAGTCTGATTTGAAAATTCAATATGGCCACCGGGCAGCCATCTTGGAAAAAAATGTTATTGCTAAATCTTGGGATCGAGGGATCTACTGCATGAATCTTTCTCAATTTGTGTATCAATGTTTCTCTTGGGTCCTAGTTTTGCAGGAAAATTTCTCCATGAAACCTTGATCGCTAATTGGAAGGAATACCAGTGGTCGAAAAAAAAACATCGAATTTTCGAAGGGAATATGGAGATGACCCCTTAGTGCAATGGCCCTGTTCCGTACAGAACTTGTGGGTGATACGTAACGAGAACAAATAGTTAGTAAATATCTACCTTGCGAAGGCAAGAATAGAATAGAATATTGAAATGATTGAGGGTCGAATATTAAAGCTGAAACTATAATTTATGTTCATAAATAGCTTGTCTGCGTATGTGTTGTACGGGCTGCAATGAAAATTGTAGTCGGTCCCTCAACTGGATCGTTCAAAGATCACGCATTATCAGCTTCCCGATTGGCTGTTCGAGTTATCTCCCATCTGATTGGCCGGACAATTCATTATCATATTTTCCGTACAGGTAGGTAGGTGGTTGAAATCGAACTTCTAATATTTTCTTCGGAATTTGGTCGTATTTCATGATTTTGAACCAATTTACCATGTCACAGTGGTTTCAATAGAAGCCGTCGCTCGTCGCAGGCGACGGCATCTCGCAAATTTGCGACACATATTCGAATATTGTCAGTCATTTGTTAGTGTGTGTCAATGTCAAATCCATGCTATTCTCCGCCATGTCCACGTGGTTCTCTTGTTACCGAAATAGACGAATATGAAACGGCAAGCCAGTCTGCAATTTGTTTAGGTAATCCAGAAAAAGAAGAACGAAACAGATAATTATCAATTCACAGATTCGTTTGGCACGAATAAATCTTTTCCAAGGCTACTCTCAAATCATTTTCTGTTATATTCTGTCTATAGACCGCCATTGAATAAGTCCCAATTTGCGCGAAATTTAACAACAACAACAACGACACGTGTTCGTCATGTAAATGTGAAAGTGGATCATACATTCACCGGTTAACATTGCCAATTGACCAAAACTCATTGTTCCGTCTGGTTTTCATGCCCATTTTGTCGCCACCGACGCAATAAACGAATCTTGTGCACAAAGTATAAACAGGTTGGGGTAAAGAGCCATCTGGGATATTATAGTTCAACTGAGATAGTATGGCTCACAAAAAATAAATTGAAATTATTCAAATAGATACTTCTATTTATTTTATAATTTCAACAAGAAATTTTATTTGTCTTTGAATCTTTATTAATATTATTATAGACTCCATAGCACCATTAATAATGACATTTATGGTAATTATAGTGAGTTGCCATGAGTAGACATAATTGACATAATATGCAAGAAATCCAAAAGTTGGCCAAGTACTTGTTGGAGATACTGGCAATACTTCTGGACACTTTTACTGGATAATTTTACTTTTATACAAATGTATTGAGTTTCTATACGCCCGTCAATTTTGACGTGACGTATTATGGTATGGCGTCCGGTCGTCTGTCCGTGAACTTTTTCTCGTGAACGCAACTCGTCCTAGAGTTTTCAATGGATTCTTTTGATATTTGGTGCGCATGATCGGTACCATGTGTAGATGTGCACAAAATTTTTACGGACCGACTCGAGGGTTTCTTGAGTTACTCCCCTTGATTTTGGTCTGAAACCCTTGTATTTGGCACCTACTGTCTTCGTGAATGCAACTTGTCCCAGAGTTTCCAATGGATTCTTCTGAAATTTGGTACACATGATCAGTATCATGTGTAGATGCGCATGAACTTTTTTTGAACTAATTCAACCTTTTCTTGAGTTATGTCCCTTGATTTTAATCTGGAATCCTTTTATTTGGCACCTACGGTCCTCGTGAATGAAACGCGTCCCAGGGGTTTCATTGCATTCTTTTGAAATTGGGTACACATGATCGGTACCAAGTGCACATGTGCACAATTTTTTTTCGAGTTGATTCGACAGTTTCTTGAGTTACTCCCCTTGATTTTGGTCTGAAATCTTTTATTTCTCACCTACTGTCCTCGTGAATGCAACTCATCTCAGATTTTTCGATGGATTCTTTTGAAATTTGGTACATATGATCGGTACCATGTGTAGATGTGCACAAACTGTTTTTGAACCGATTATAACTTTATTGACTGTTTCACAGTCAGTAGACTGACAGTATGGTATATGAACGCGGACCTGTATATGTATATCATGTAAGTGGCCTCTATAATAAGTATAAATTAGATAAATATTGCTTGGAAATGTAATTTTATGTTTGGCTCCTAAATATGGCAAGTGGCTCCTAAAGTTCAAGAGTGTAGGACGCTAAAGCAGAAAAAAAATATTTACACCCTGAATCTAGACAGGTTTACATAAAAGCAAAGACTTGCAGCCTGTTACAGTAAAAAGTAATTTCGAAGAGAATATATTGGCTGAAATTGACATGGTGAATTTCAAACAGTCCTGAGAGTCTTCTGCTTGGTTGACCCAGATATCAGCCAGCTGTTACAGGATAATCTATAGTGATTGACACCTGCCAAGTCTGCATTCCAGTAGACACATGATACATAACACCCCCAGAGCACATGGCCAAAGTACCACAGGCTTATGGGGCGATTCTTGATGAGAGTTAATTTTTTCTTGGCTGATTCTGTTTCACCTATATATATATTTGCCAATCTAAGTACTTTTAGAACATATAATCAACCATGTATAACTCACTTTGTTTATTTTTTGTCAAGGAACAAAATAAAAATTTGTTCTATAATTCTTAGTGTGTGACCTGTGTATTTTGGTCCTACTATTTACCGTCCACAGACACGCCCAGCCAATCTTTCGGTCAGTTTTTCAAAGTGATGGCTGCCAGGTGTCCATCTTGAACTTCAACACTGATATTTGTTT
Source organism: Hanleya hanleyi (assembly GCA_036873755.1). Classification (NCBI taxonomy): domain Eukaryota; kingdom Metazoa; phylum Mollusca; class Polyplacophora; order Lepidopleurida; family Hanleyidae; genus Hanleya; species Hanleya hanleyi. Next base: position 3,334 of record JAVTVY010029021.1, on the reverse strand, counting down.
ATTTTTTACTGCTTGTTTCACAAATTTGGTTGACTTCCTTTTCAAGCGTGCAAAAAAAAATCTCATTTATGAAAGCTAAACACACACACAAAAAATTGTGATAATATTTCTTAATAAACTAACCCTCTATAAGGTAGATTAGGTCCCGAGGACTTCCTCTGTCTTTTTCATAAGACAAAGTAACTTGGTTACTCAAAAAAGTACTGATTATACCTGATCAAACAGACTATTGGAATTTGAACCATTTCATTTTTACAGTTGCATAATGCCAAGGAAGAAAAACTGGAGGAAGTCACAGGCGAAGCTACAACTCAAGGAGACAACCTTGCTAAAAAACAATCGGGAGAGTGCAAGCACATGCAGAGTTGCATGTGCGAGCCAGTCAGTGCTCTCCCAAGGAAGTGCAAGCACAACGGACGTTCCTTGTGCGAGCCAGTCAGTACTTCCTCTAACCATGACTGCCAAAGAAACCACCTCAAACACATTCTCAGATACTCGTTCAGACATTCACCAAGAAATCTCAGATACTAGCCACAATCAGATTTCACATTCTCAACTATGCCAGACTGATAATCAAAATGAGATAGAATTAAGGCAGATGAATTTGTCTGACTTTCTCGAAACTCCATACATTACTTGGTAATTTTAATCAAGGTAGTGTTGATTTTCCTGCTGAGTCTCGAGGCCGCCAGTGCACATGCAATTCTCTGGTTAGTTTATGTTCCCTGAATACGAAACATATTCATACTGAAACGGACTTAGACAACATTTTGTATGAAGGTGACAACTTGTATCGTGAAACACTAGCAGTTTTGTCAAGCAGTGGGCAATTACAGTCTGAATATTTAACCATGGATGAACTACCAGAGAGATTTGAAGTTTTTGGTACCAAGTTTCCGGTGACAAAGTTATCCTGTATCACTGGTCAGATCAGAATGCAGAACACAAATGTTTTCATTTCTTTAAGTACAGCATTGACCAGATCATTTAACCAGACAAACAGTGTTTTACTCACGATAGATTCATTTGCAATGTCACTTTTCAAGGACAATGAAAATTATATCTTCTTTGACTCTCACTGTCATGGAACTGATGGACTTGTACATGCTGATGGATCATCTGTTATGATTACGTTTACCTGCTTCGGTGATCTCTATACCTACTTGCTGAAATACTCATCAAGTCTTGGCTTTCAAAATCACACCATATTTGACATGCAGCCAGTTATAATTCAGATTGCAAATGATAATTTGGTGCAAACTGACGCTCTCATGAACAAATACTTCACATTTCAATATCAGCAGACCTGTGCTAAAAGAACAAACAGGAAACACTACATGAGAGAATATCAAAGAAACAGAAGAATCAATCCAGATGTTAAAGAAAAAGAGAAGTTATGCACTAAGAAGTCCAAGCAGGCTGCTAGATCTGATCCACATTTTAAAGAGATGGAGAAAACGTATAAAGCCAAAGTGAGAGAAAACCCGGTTATTCAGGAAAAAGAAAAAATACGTACTAAGAAGTCCAAGCAGGCTGCTAGATCTGATCCACATTTTAAAGAGATGGAGAAAACGTATAAAGCCAAAGTGAGAGAAAACCCGGTTATTCAGGAAAAAGAAAAAATACGTACTAAGAAGTCCAAGCAGGCTGCTAGATCTGATCCACATTTTAAAGAGATGGAGAAAACGTATAAAGCCAAAGTGAGAGAAAACCCAGTTATTCAGGAAAAAGAAAAAAATACGTACTAAGAAGTCCAAGCAGGCTGCTAGATCTGATCCACGTTTTCAAGAGATGGAGAAAACGTATAAAGCCAAAGTGAGAGAAAACCCGATCACTCGAGAAAAAGAGAAGTTATGCACTAAGAAGTCCATGCAGGCTGCTAGATCTGATCCACATTTTAAAGAGATGGAGAAAACGTATAAAGCCAAAATGAGAGAAAACCCGATCACTCGAGAAAAAGAGAAGTTATGCACTAAGAAGTCCATGCAGGCTGCTATATCTGATCCACGTTTTCAAGAGATGGAGAAAACGTATAAAGCCAAAGTGAGACAAAATGTTTATGTTCAATTAAAGGACACCCTCAGTAGTCTAAAATTGAAACGAGCAAAGCGTAAACAACCATTGGTACAGGAACAAGAAAGAGTAGCAAAGCGTCAGAAAAGACTTGAAGAACGTTTTCGTAAAGAAGAAAGAGTACATGATTTCAAGCGAAAAGGTGCAAAACGGAAACCTGATGATTATAGAAGTACAGAGCAGCAAAATGCCAAAAAAAGGAAATTACTTGAGGATATTCGTGTGTGCATAAACAAATTTCATGACAAAGTTGCATTGGGACCTAGCTCTGTTTGCAAATCGTGTCATCAAATGCTTTTCAGGGAGTCTGTTGTACTTGCGGAAAAACAAATAAACTCAAAAAGGTATTTCACAGGTATGAAGTCCTTTGACAACAAAGAATATTTGTGCAACACATGCTCAACACACTTGAAGAACACCAAAATTCCACCATTATCTCTAGAAAATGGTATGAAATTCCCAGAAAAACCCGAAGAACTAAATTTACACCAGTTGGAAGAACGTTTGATAGCATTGAGGATACCTTTTATGCAAATTAGAGAATTGCCTCGTGGTGGTCAAACTTCTATAAGAGGAAATGTAGTCAATGTGCCAACAGATGTATCTAGTACAGTTTCTTCTTTACCCCTAATGGTGAATGAATCGTCGACCATTTCATTGAAGTTGAAGCGAAAGATTTCTTACAATTCATCAGCATTTCGAGAGAATGTCCGTCCAAAGAAAGTTCTGAAAGGTTTAAAATGGCTTATGGAAAATAGTGAACTATATCAGAACTCTGGTATAACAATTGATGAAGCCTGGGAACAGACGCTGTCGAGTACTTCACAAGAGGAGGTCAGAGAGTTTATGGAACATGTACCATTACAAGAAAATGAAGATCAACCAAACTCTGAAAGGCAAGAAACTATTGATGATGACAATGATTCTGATCACTTCAGTGAAATTGACGAACAGGAAAAAACATCTGGAAACAGTGACACAATGTTAGATGATCGCTCACATCTTGACACGGTCTATTCAGTTGCACCCGGAGAAGGTCAGTATCCATTGAGCATTTTCCTTGATCAAGATGCGGAAAGCCTTGCTTTTCCTACAATATATTGTGGCAGGAAGCAGACTGATAATTCTCTAAGGAAAATACCCATTCACTATAGTGATCAAATAAAGTGGGAACTGAGAAATATAGACAGACGAGTGTCCATGTGTGTACCCAATCTCTTCTTCAAGGTCAAAAAGTCCCAAATGAAACAAGTGAAAGACA
>JAVTVY010029020.1:0-13266 GCA_036873755.1 Hanleya hanleyi | reverse complement strand
GATGGCACCTATATTGGATTATGCACATCCATAAAACATAATACCAACTGTCCTCTCACCAATGTCCATGCACTCCCCAAGTTTGAAGTAGATTGGTAGAATCGTTCTAGAGTTATTGTCCAGACAAGATCTAAATGCTGAAAATCTAAGATGACTGATGGTGGCCATCTTGAATTACACAGGTAACTGAAAAGCAATGACAACTGTCCTCTCACTGATGTCAAGCCAAACTGCAAGTTTGAAGTCGATCAGTTGAATTATTCTAGAGTTGTTGTCCAGACAAGATGCAACTGCTTAAAATGCAACATAATCCAATATTGCTGGTAGATGGCAGCCAAATTGGATTATGCTCGTTCATGAAACACAATCCTAACCGGGATCTCACCAAGGTCAAGGGACTCCCCAAGTTTGAAGTAGATCAGTTGAATCGTACTCCAGCTATTGTCCGGACAAGATCCAACTACTTATAATCCAATATGGCTGACGGCGGCCATATTAGATCACGCACATTGCTGAAAAACAATCCCAACCGTCCTCTCACCAAAGTCAAGGCACACCCCAAGTTTGAAGTTGATCGGTTAAATCGTTCACGAGTTATTGTCCGGACAAGAAAATCTAAGATCCAACTGCATATAATCCAATATGGATTATGCACATTGCTGAAAAACAATCCCAACTGTCCTCTCACCGATGTCAATGCACTCCCCAAGTTTGAAGTTGATCGGTTAAATCGTTCACGAGTTATTGTCCGGACAAGAAAATCTAAGATCCAACTGCTTATAATCCAATATGGCTGACGGCGGCCATATTGGATTATGCACATTGCTGAAAAACAATCCCAGCCGTCCCCTCACCGATGTCAAGGCACTCCCCAAGTTTGAAGTAGATCAGTTGAATCGTACCCCAGTTATTGTCCGGACAAGATCCAACTGCTTATAATCCAATATGGCTGACGGCGGCCATATTAGATTACGCACATTTCTGGAAAACAATCCCACCCGTCCTCTCGCCAATGTCAAGGCACACCCCAAGTTTGAAGTTGATCGGTTAAATCGTTCACGAGTTATTGTCCGGACAAGAAAATCTAAGATCCAACTGCTTATAATCCAATATGACTGACGGCGGCCATATTGGATTATGCACATTGCTGAAAAACAATCCCAACTGTCCTCTCACCGATGTCAAGGCACTCCCCAAGTTTGAAGTAGATCAGTTGAATCGTACTCCAGTTATTGTCCGGACAAGATCCAACTGCTTATAATCCAGTATGGCTGACGGCGGCCATATTAGATTACGCACATTGCTGGAAAACAATCCCAACCGTCCTCTCGCCAATGTCAAGGCACACCCCAAGTTTGAAGTTGATCGGTTGAATCATTCACGAGTTATTGTCCGGACAAGAAAATCTAAGATCGAACTGCTTATAATCCAAAATGGCTGACGGCGGCCATATTGAGATCCAACTGCTTATAATCCAATATGGCTGACGGCGGCCATATTAGATTACGCACATTGCTGAAAAACAATCCAAACCGTCCTCTCACCAATGTCAAGGCACACCCAAAGTTTGAAGTTTATCGGTTAAATCGTTCACGAGTTATTGTCCGGACAAGAAAATCTAAGATCCAATTGCTTATAATCCAATATGGCTGACGGCGGCCATATTAGATTACGCACATTGCTGAAAAACAATCACAACCGTCCTCTCACCAATGTCAAGGCACACACAAAGCTTGAAGTTGATCGGTTAAATCATTCATGAGTTATTGTCCGGAAAAGAAAATCTAAGTTCCAATTGCTTATAATCCAATATGGCTGATGGCGGCGGTGGCCATATTGGATCAAGCACGTCCTTGAAAAACAATCCTAATCCTCCTCTCAACAATGTCAAGGCACTCCCCACATATGAAGTAGATCGGTTGAATCATTCTCGAGTTATTGTCCGGACAAGATCCAACTGCTTATAATCCAATATGGCTGACGGCGGCCATATTAGATTACGCACATTGCTGAAAAACAATCCCAACTGTCCTCTCACCAATGTCAAGGCACACACCAAGTTTGAAGTTGATCGGTTAAATCGTTCACGAGTTATTGTCCGGACAAGAAAATCTAAGATCCAACTGCTCTAAGATCCAACTGTTCATAATCCAGTATGGCTGACGGCAGCCATATTGGATTACGCACATTGCTGAAAAACAATCCCAACCGTCCTCTCACCAATGTCAAGGCACACTCCAAGTTTAAAGTTGATCGGTTGAATCGTTCACGAGTTATTGTCCGGACAAGAAAATATAAGATCCAACTGCTTAAATCCAAAATGGCTGACGGCGGCCATATTGCATTACGCACATTGCTGAAAAACAATCCCAACCATCCTCTAGCCAATGTCAAGGCACACCCCAAGTTTGAAGTTGATCGGTTAAATCGTTCACGAGTTATTGTCCGGACAAGAAAATCTTACGGAATTACGGAATAACGGAATTACGGACACCGGTGTTTCTAAGTCTCCCCCCTACTAAGTAGCGGGGGACAACTATATGCAGGTTGGCACCTTTAAACAGCATATGCGTTATGACAGCGACATTCCCACTGGTTCAGCCATTCAATGGAAGGGATTCCCCTCAATATAGCCGGGCTAACGATTTCTTTCCCCTCTGATTGGTCGATAGTTCATCGACAATGCATTGAAATAGCCCTGGTTCTAATTTTGTCGCGCGTCAAAAATGTGGTTATGATGTCGCCGCGACTGACACGTGCTGTGAGTACTGCACCATTGAATAACATGAGGGCTAATCGGATGTGGTTGTCACTGCGAAAACGCGTGCTGTAGAAATGGGCATTTACATACACAGAGATCTCTTGCATTCACAATATTCGAATGCTAACAAAAGGCTTACAATAAACGTAACCAACAACATAAGGGATATTTTTTATCAAGGCTAAAAATCAAGGACTTTCCAGCAGAGACAGATGACAAAAATCTGGAATTCTGAACTGAAAATGGTTATTGGAGTGAGGGTACATTCAACTGATTCAATGTTCTTTGACAGATGACAGTGTCTGTCTTTTGTCAAAGACCCTTCTGTTCTCTCAGAAAAAAATACATCCTTGCTATGAAAAAATGATTGTATGAATAATTTACAGAAATACATATACAATATCTGCATACTTACATCAATATAATTTGAATTGATATAATCGGAATGTTTGGTTCTTCCTAGAATTGGCTTGAGCATCACCCTGGTGTGATCAACTAAAAAGCAAAGAAAAAACATTACAATCAACCTCAATAGGTTAGCGCGATCCCGCTCTCTAAAATGGCGGTCAAATAGGTGGTATTATCTCATGATTTTCAGAAGCTAATTTTCCAACTTTTTTCGAAGGTTTGAAGGTTTAGAGGTACTGGGAACTTAAACCAGATTTGGTTTCTGACACAAAACATGACCTATTACATGGATGTTTTCTTAATCATCAGTTAATTAAATATCACAATGAGCAGTTTGCACTATAGTTCATCGACACTTGGCCTGCCGCATGAGCTCCGGTTCGGCAATCCGCTATGGTATATATTTGACCTGTAGTTGCCAAAATTATCATAAATGTAAGCTTATTGGTCCTTTCTTGGAATAGGAATATTTGATCCATATTATCATCTTTACACCAGTTATCAATAGATGAGAAACCCACTCCATGTTATAAACATAGGGGAGAGATCATGAGAAAGAACCCAAGCTCAAGCAGTGGCCCACGTGCTGTACACCTTTCAATGACAGCAGGGCAAGAGCAAGGATCCCCATTATGTTGTCATATCACATAGTCACCACTCACTTTGGATCCTCTTTACAACAGTAAAACATGGGTCAGTCGCCAGACACATACAAAACATGGGACAACTTACATGCGGCTATGTTGATGTATCTGTTCTTGTGCCGATTTTCTGTCATGGCAGAGTTTTCAGACTTCAGGTCCACGCGGGTATGCTTGTTTATATCCTGTAAATAGAATTGGATCGAACTTTAAGGAATACAGATCTAATGAGCCTTAAGGATAGCTGTCCCCTTAGAGGCAGTTTTTGCACTCCTGTGACAATTTGTCGTCTGTATCAATAAATATACAAGATAATCATAATAAACTATATATTTTATGAAAGCATAAATCGTAGGGATTCCAACTATATGATTTGTATAACCGACGCTGCTACTGTGTAGAAAATATTCCAATTTAAAAAAATGAAAATGAAAACAATAGCGTCCATTTTTCAATTGAAATTTCATGAAAACTGTTGGTCTTGTTTCAACTTTGATGGTATATCTTGATAGGAGACAATTCAAACTAGTAAACCTTATCTCATTTTTTTAAATTTTTGCATTATTTTGATTTTACAGCTATTTTACTAAAATAAATGGAAAAAAACGTACTATTTTACGGTCATTTGTCTTAAAAGTTGAATAATTAAAAAATTAATCCGAATTTCAAAAGCGTAGCATGGATACTTTTCGAGAAATAAACGTTTAAATCTCGGATTTTGTAGAAAACTGAAAGGCTAGAAATCGGGCAAAATGTGTCCAGCTATACATCTGATGAATTAATCCATATTTTTTGCTTGAATTCTATTGTCAAATACATTTTTAATCTGTCTAATGGGACCTACATGTACTTAAAACACTTGCTAAAACTTCAGAATTGTTCACACCGGTGTAGATCACTTCACGGCGAGTGTCTGAGTGAAGTGTCACTGTTATAATTAGAAACAAAAATACGGATGTTTGCATGGTTTTGGTCAGAAGGGGGTAGATTAATGTAAAAAATCGACCATAGAGGTCCATGTCCCCCGCTAGCAGCACCAGTTATGGTGGATTACATCCACCATAACTGGCGCTGCTGCTGCGGGGGCCATGGACCTCTATGGTCGATTTTTTGGAGTCGATGATATCTCATATCATTGATAAGAGTATGATTTGAAAATGGACATATCGCTGATGAGCTTAACATAATCTAATACAGCAGATGGCACCCATATTCGATTATGCACATCCATAAAACATAATACATGACTGTCCTCTCACTAAGGTCAAGGGACTCCCCAAGTTTTGAAGTAGATCAGTTGAATCGTACTCCAGCTATTGTCCGGACAAGATCAAACTGCTTAAAATCCAATGAAATCCAGTATGGCCGATGGTGGCCATATTGGATTAAGCACGTCCTTGAAAAACAATCCTAATCCTCCTCTCAACAATGTCAAGGCACTCCCCAGGTATGAAGTAGATCGGTTGAATCGTTCTCGAGTTATTGTCCAGACAAGATTCAACTGCTTACAATCCAATATGGCTGACGGCGGCCATATTAGATTACGCACATTGCTGGAAAACAATCCCAACCGTCCTCCCACCAATGTCAAGGCACACCCAAAATTTGAAGTTGATCGATTAAATCGTTCACGAGTTATTGTCCGGACAAGAAAATCTAAGATCCAACTGCTTATAATCCAATATGGCTGACGGTGGCCATATTGGATTATGCACATCGCTGGAAAAAAATGCAAACCGTCCTCTCACCGATGTCAAGGCACTCCCCAAGTTTGAAGTAGATCAGTTACTCCAGTTATTGTCCGGACAAGATCAAACTGCTTAAAATCCAATGAAATCCAGTATGGCTGATGGTGGCCATATTGGATCAAGCACGTCCTTGAAAAACAATCCTAATCCTCCTCTCAACAATGTCAAGGCACTCCCCACATATGAAGTAGATCGGTTGAATCGTTCTCGAGTTGTTGTCCGGACAAGATCCAACTGCTTATAATCCAATATGGCTGACGGCGGCCATATTAGATTACGCAAATTGCTGAAAAACAATCACAACCATCCTCTCACCAATGTCAAGGCACACACAAAGTTTGAAGTTGATCGGTTAAATCGTTCATGAGTTATTGTCCGGACAAGAAAATCTAAGATCCAATTGCTTATAATCCAATATGGCTGATGGCGGCCATATTTGATTACGCACATTGCTGAAAAACAATCCCAACCGTCCTCTCACCAATGTCAAGGCACACCCCAAGTTTGAAGTTGATCGGTTAAATCGTTCACGAGTTATTGTCCGACAAGAAAATCTAAGATCGTACTGCTTATAATCCAAAATGGCTGACGGCGGCCATATTGGATTACGCACATTGCTGAAAAACAATCCCAACCGTCCTCTCGCCAATGTCAAGGCACACCCCAAGTTTGAATTTGATCAGTTGAATCGTTCACGAGTTATTGTCCGGACAAGAAAATCTAAGATCCAATTGCTTATAATCCAATATGGCTGATGGCGGCCATATTAGATTACGCACATTGCTGAAAAACAATCCCAACCATCCTCTCACCAATGTCAAGGCATACCCCAAGTTTGAAGTTGATCGGTTAAATCGTCCACGAGTTATTGTCCGGACAAGAAAATCTAAGATCGAACTGCTTATAATCCAAAATGGCTGACGGCGGCCATATTTGATTACGCACATTGCTGAAAAACAATCCCAACCGTCCTCTCACCAATGTCAAGGCATACCCCAAGTTTGAAGTTGATCGGTTAAATCGTTCACGAGTTATTGTCCGGACAAGAAAATCTAAGATCGAACTGCTTATAATCCAAAATGGCTGACGGCGGCCATATTTGATTACGCACATTGCTGAAAAACAATCCCAACCGTCCTCTCACCAATGTCAAGGCACACCCCAAGTTTGAAGTTGATCGGTTAAATCATTCACGAGTTATTGTCCGGACAAGAAAATCTAAGATCGTACTGCTTATAATCCAAAATGGCTGACGGCGGCCATATTGGATTACGCACATTGCTGAAAAACAATCCCAACCGTCCTCTCGCCAATGTCAAGGCACACCCCAAGTTTGAAGTTGATCGGTTGAATCGTTCACGAGTTATTGTCCGGACAAGAAAATCTTACGGAATTACGGAATCACGGAATTACGGAACTACGGAATTGCGGAATTACGGACACCGGTGTTTCTAAGCCCCCCCCCCCCCTACTAAGTAGCGGGGGACAATAATGCATGAAAGCTATAACAGACATGTGGGGATTCGGTGAAACTGGCTTCGAACACCGTGGAGAAAGTAGCCAATCAGTGGCCTAGGATAATCCGAACTTCACCCGCGCAGGCGTGCGGCCGGATGACCCGCGCGCGCGCGCGCTGCGGCCGGAGTAGCCCGCGCGGGCGAGCGCTGCGGCCGGGGCGGGCCGGGTGCTACGTCTAAGGGGAACATTGGAACTCTTCTGTGTTCGAAGGTAGTTTTAGTGAAACCCGGAAGTAACGTCGGTGAACTTTTTCCAAAAATTTCACCGTTTCGCTCAGAGACCCTTCCCATCGTGTTCTAAATGACGAGACGAGAAAAACAAGATCCCACAACCCATACCACAATGAACGTGTGTGAATTCCCCGGGTTGGACCTATCCCTCCCATAGCCAGTATGGAGCTATATGGTACTTTTCCAAAAATTTCACCGTTTCGCTCCGGGACCCTTCCCATCGTGTTCTAAATGACGACACGTGAAAAACAAGACCAAACAACCCATATCACAATGAACGTGTGTGAATTTCCCAGGATGGACCTATCCCTCCCATAGCCAGCCTATATGCCTATACACAGACCTCGGTGAACTTTTTCCAAAAATTTCACCGTTTCGCTCCGGGACCCTTCCCATCGTGTTCTAAATGACGAGGCGAGAAAAACAAGACCCCACAACCTATATCACAATGAACGTGTGTGAATTTCCCAGGTTGAACCTATATCCCCATAGCCAGTATGGAGCTATATGGGCTATATGGTACTTTCCCAAAAATTTCACCGTTTCGCTCCGGGACCCTTCCCATCGTGTTCTAAATGACGAGACGTGAAAAACAAGACCAAACAACCCATATCACAATGAACGTGTGTGTGAATTTCCCAGGTTGGACCTATACCCCCTATATACAGACCTCGGTGACTTTTTCTAAAAAATTCACCGCTTCGCTCCGGGACCCCTCCCATCGTGTTTTTCTTGGTGAGACGAGAAAAACGAGACCCCACAACACATAGTAAAGCCCACGAAAAAAAAATGACCATCCCCATACCCCATACAGGCATTTTCCCTTATATTGTATAATACAGACCCCTATTGTAGGGGTAAAGTCCGAGTTTCGCTTTTTATATTTTCGGAAAAAAAAATCCTAATTTTACATGCACCCACCCCATTGACTTGATAGGCAGGCCCCGATAAGCCCGGGGACCGATATCAGCCCTTTTGGCTAGAGGTGATAGGGGTTTTCCCCTATTTTAGGGGTAAAGTCCGTTTTCCGCTTTTTATAGTTTCAGGAAAAAATCCTAATTTTACATGCACCCACCCCATTGACTTGATAGGCAGGTCCCAATAAGCCCGGGGACCGATATTAGCCCCTTTGGCTAGGGTTGATAGGTGTTTTCCCCTATTTTAGGGGTAAAGTCCGTGTTCCGCTTTTTATAGTTTCGAGAAAAAATCCTAATTTTACATGCACCCACCCATGACTGGATGCCCCTTCACGAATGCTTCACTTTGATACCTCACTCGACCCAATCGGGCCATGCAGCGTATTTGAAGTCTGGGGACTACTTTTTCTCCGCGGAAGCTTTCTTCCGCGACCGCATTACCGCCAGACCGCATCACCGCGAAAGAATACATGCCCAGGGGCCCTTTGCCGGAACTATAGTCACCCAGAGTTACCTCCCCCTAGATTGGAACTCTTCTGTGCTGGAGGTAGTTTTTGGTCTCTTGAGCTGGTGGCGCCCCCTGGCGGATGCAAGAGTTACCTCCCCCGGCAAATTAAGGGTTTAGCCGTCCTTTCCCTACTACTGCCAGAATTCTCTTCAGAAATGCGTGCCTTGGTGGTTATCATTACAGTTATGCAACAGTAAGTAGACTTTTATCACTAAACTTGGCGGTATTATCCTCTCTGTGCTGTCAGCATGTGTTGGTGTTGGTGGATTCATTTTAAAGTTACCACATCTACTTAAACGGGACATCGCTACCAATGACTATAGCAGGCCCGCCGCCGCCAGTGAGAGTGCATCGGGAGCGTAGGGGGGCGCCCATAAAGTACCTACGCTAGAAGGAAGTGGTCGGGGGGATCATTTTGTCCTATGACGCCAGGTTAAATTTAGCGTACAGGTTGGGGGTCAAAGTTACTGATTTTGAGGCTTACGTACTCTATGAATGCCCCAACCTCCCCACAGCGCATGCTCCATTTCGCAGGCTCCAATAACATCCCTGCCTCCAATAGCGGAAGTTGACCTTTACTACGTTGCTATCAGTGACGTATAGGGGAAACCAACCAACGCAAGGTTCAGTTTGAATCCGACCAAACGACTCCTTTAGTGTTGTACATGAGCGAACTACTTTTCATATGCTCTGTCCAGATAAACAGGGAAAATTATCTCCAGATAACTCTTTTTAACGCTAGGTCAACGGAGGTATTATGCAGACTTGAAAAGTAATCAAAATTTTCGTTAAACATCTATTTTACTATATATGATGTCACTTCCGGCGATGTGCGCGAAGGCCCCGAATCCGGTCCAAAAATCTGACTGGTGGCTGGGGTGTTATTAGACCCCCAGCGAGGTGGTTGTGAATGCCCCCGTACACAATTTTTTTTAGGTCAAATTGTATGGACAGTAATTGTCGCAGATAATATAACAGGGAAGGCAGTGCCCAGAGTTGTATTATTGTGCACCAAAGCGTGAGAACAAACAACTTCAAGTAGTATAAAAATGTGTACAAAAATCGAAATATAATGGATAATTTAGCCATTGCGTTTTACGGTCTGTGTGTCGGGAAAATCGCTCAGAATGCATCTCAGGCGATCTAAAACGCCAAAGCTCCCGGGGCCTCAGGCGGCCCCTGGGCCCTTGCCGAAAAGTGCTATGATAGTCGATTTTGTGCCCTTTTTGTGGAGGACAAAACCCCCCTTCGAAAAATCCTGGCTACGGGTCAAGACTTACGTTTGCTTTTCAGTGGTGGAATATACCCGTTGGTGTTTATTCAGTTTCTTGGAGTAAGAACTCGCAGGTTTGTTTATCCCAGCTTCATACTCTTGAAGCAATACAGCTCCTACCCCTACATGTACGTCACTAGCATCTACTGCTATCTTTAATGGTTTGGAGCTGCTAACAGGATTCATTATTAAAAATGAATTAAATTGAAATTTAGTTGTTTTTCAAAGGCAGTCTGACAGGACTCGGACCAAACAAATTTGACTTTCTTTTCAGAAGATTGGTCAGAGGGGTAACGAGGTCACTGAAGTTCCTGTAGAAACCACTCAATCCCAGAAATTTAAGTAACTCTCATTTAGAACTGGGAGAAGGGAAGTCAACAATGGCTTTGACTTTGGCTTCACGTTGTAGTACTTGACCTTGACTCACCACATGACCCACTGCCAGATAGGTGACCTGAGCCTGAGTAAAACTCATTTTCTGCGGTGGTTCTCTCCGGGTACTCCGGCTTCCTCCAACCACCAAACTGACTGTCACCATATGAGTGAAACAACCTTGAGCGTGCCATTGGGCCAAATCCCCCTCCCCCCATTTTTCTGCAGATTTATCACAAGGTTTGCCTCAGCAAGTGTTGTCAAATAACTGCCTAAGATGTTTCAGCTGGTCATCCCAGGTGTCACTTTACACCAATACATAATCAATCACTTTATGACCTGATTAAGTGTTGAAAACTGGCCGGAGCATTCACCATGAACTGATACAAAGCATCCGGTGTCACAAACACAGATGTTCCCCCCCCCCTAGAAGGCACTCACTCGTTACATGCCAGCGTCATGTTCCGGAGGTAGAAACAGGCAAAGGTCCTACTTGACCTCATATAACACGCCCTCATTAAATCAGTCAATTCAATTCAATTTATTTCCATACATGTGACATACAGAAATATTAAAAGGTTCATATTAAAAACTACAGGACAAGACAAATGCATATAAATCAATCAGTCCTAGTTAGTCACGACTTTTTTCTAATACTATATTTACCATACACAAAGGCAGTTTTGACTGTGATCATTCAATCTACATACACATATATATAGAGAAAAACACTACACATAATGCAGAATATGAGCTAAAACTGTATATTATACTGCTAAACCGGTATCGTGGATTTCACCCACTTTTCAATAGCATGATACACGTTTGTAATATTGATACAATACATTGATTGAAATTGTAGTTTAAGGGCCGCTTCCAGATTTCGCGGCAATGTTTTATTTTAATTTCACGGTACATTTCTTCGTTAATTTAAGATCTTTTGCAGCGCTAGATATTAAAATAAATAATTAAATAATGAATAACAATGACGAAATATAAATACTAGTAGAGAAGAGTCGCTATGTACAAGTCGTTAAGTCTGTTATTGGTTATTATAGTGATGAATATGTGTTATAATCGCGTGGATGATTCCTTTGTCTTGGTACCCCATAGTACGCACAAAGCCGTCCAACTGGGAGAACCAGGGCGTCTTCAGGATTCTTCGAGGCGACTTCCCTAACGACGCCCTTGGGGACAGGGTGGGTCCTTCCAGAAATCTGTGTCTGTAACAATTGCTTGGAGTGTGTATTGGGGTACAGAACGGCAGGTCTACGTCCTATATTGCGTGAAAGTCAAAGGATCATATTCTGTGTTGAGGCGTCATTTCGGTGACACCTAAGGGGTAGCGTGTCTGGTGTGGTCTAGGGTCGAGTATTCTGATTCTGGATGTTCTTGCTGTGCGGCGTTGTTACTCAAGGCGCTGTTGGTATTCTTGTAATCGTCATCCGTCTTCTGTTTCAGGTACAATACGAATGTACAAAGTATATATATACAAACAGATGCATGTCCGTTGGACAAGTCTAAACAAGTTTACAGGAGATCTCGAAAAAGTTACGATGATTACAATAAGTAATTACAGTAGGCCTTGTGTTTGTCATAGTCGTTGAGTGGTATAATCTTCAACGGCTTATTTACCTGCTCAGACCACTGCCAGATAGGCCTGTTCAATGCTATACAATTACGTCTGCTCTCACGTCAGTAACTTGACTGACACGGGCGTTAATTAACTAGTCTGTTATAACAATTCTAGTATAACAATTTAACAGTTTAACTCGCATCGGAATTTGCTAATAAAGTATTGTTCCATCGTCTGTCGCCTGAAGGGGAAAATACTGAATTTAGTTTCAAGATGACCAGCACAATCGGCTATGTGTTTACTGATTTTAGATGTCTTAATGCAGGCGTATAATTTGTTGACGATGGACCCGAACTCTATTTCTAAGCAAATCCCCAGTTTCACCGATATACGTTTTGTCACATCCATTGCAAGAAATGACATACAACAAATTTTGCGAGCTGCAACTTTGAAATTAGTACCAGTGTGACGAAACAAAAACGACTGTCTTACTTGTATATTTTTGCAACATTTACACCTGTTGTTTCCACATCTTGACACAGAAAAAGCATTAGTTTTTGATGTGAACTTAGCAGAGGTGAGTAATTGTTTCAGGTTTGGTGCGTGTCGCTTTCCATTTATTACTTTAATCCCACCAAAACACTTTTTCAGTCGTTCATTCGATTCGAGCATCTTGAGACGGTCCTTAATTATTGGAAAAAAGTTATCATTATTTGGATTATAAGTGTTGATGAAAGTAAGTAATCCTTGGCTAGGTGGTTCCTTGGTAGATTTTCTCAATTCATTAATATTAATACCAAGCGCTTTCTTGATTCCCACATTAATAACACCTTCTGGGTAATTTCTAGCTGTCAAGGAAATCTTGAGTTCACCTAACCGTTTGACACGTAGATCAGCGTCAGTGACAATGGTACAAATTCTCCTCGCAAGTGTGAAAGGAACCTGATTTTTTGTATGTCGAGGATGACATGAGTTATATGACAGGTATGTTTGGTGTCAGTTGCCTTATAGAAAATATCTGTGATGATTTTGTTGTCTTCTCGCTTTAGCAAAATATCGAGAAAGGAAATTTCTGACACACTACTCTCCATAGTAAACTTAATATTTGGATCAAGCTCATTCAACAGATTGTGAAATTCATCCAAGCGGCCAAATTTGGAGTTTCAGATTATGAAGCAATCGTCCACATATATATAGATACATACATACACACACAGATAGAATATGATAACGAAGTTATTTGGTCAAACCCAGTGTGAATGAATACAATTTACCCATATGATCAATCATGCGGCAGGGATGCAATTTCGTTCC
>JAVTVY010029019.1:0-12744 GCA_036873755.1 Hanleya hanleyi | reverse complement strand
TCTCATTTTTACATTTTAATGCGAGGAGCCTCAAAAAGCATTTTGCTGAAATAGTTGGATATATCTGCAACCTACAATTCAATTTTTCGGTCATTGGAATTTCTGAAAGCTGGTTAGATGCCAATACTTCCGATCTCTTTGATATTCCAGGATATCAACCTTTTCTATCTTCCAGAAACAATAGAAAGGGTGGCGGTCTGGTTCTATACGTTAACGATAGTATCAGTAAATGTACCGTCCGTGACGATTTGACATATATAGACGACAACGGTGAATACGAGTCTCTTTTTGTAGACATAGAATTAAACTCAAAACCTTTTACTATTGGAATCATTTATCGCCCCCCTGATAAAAATGTTGAATATTTTAATACTACCTTATCCTCTATGCTCAACACGATCCATACTGATAAGAAAAACTGTGCTATCATGGGTGATTTTAATATCGATCTCTTCAAAACTGAACGACATGGGCCTTCTAAAAACTTTCTCGAACTCATGAAGTCCCATTACTTTTTCCCGCAAATTACAAAACCTACAAGGGTCAAATCGAATTCCGCAACTCTAATAGATAACATTTTCCTCAATTTTCACCAGGAAAGTTTAGCATCCGGAATACTGCTCACTGATATTACTGATCACTTTCCCATCTTCCAAATTAACGAGTCACAATCACGAGCACCTCTAAAAGATGTCTCAATAATGTCTCGTAATACCTCTCCCAAACAAAAAGCGTTGTTTGCAGAAAAAATTAAAAACATTAGCTGGGTGTCCGTGACAAACGAAGAAACAGACGTTAACAAGTCCATGGACATGTTTTCAAATGAATTTAATCTCTTATACAACGAGTGTTTTCCTCTTATAGCAAAATCTCTAACTAAGCCTCAAACTAATAAACCCTGGATAACCTCTGGCATACTAAGATCAATTAGGGGAAAAAACAGACTTTACAGGTTACATATATCTAGAACAGGCCCCGATATAACCCACGAATACAAGCAATACCGAAACAAATTAACCCATACCCTGAGAACGGCAAAGAAAAAGTACTTTGAACAGAGATTCAATGATTACAATCATGATATCAAAAATACTTGGAAAATTCTCAACGAGCTTATGAATCGTAAAAAGGCATCGTGCCTACCTAGACAATTTAAGATTGCTGGTGAAGAAATCAACGATCCCTCCATCATCTCCAACAATTTTAATGAATACTTCAGCACTGTGGCATCTGAACTCCCGTCTCAAATCCCAAACCCTACCGTTGATTTCAGAGAGTATCTCACTGGTGATTACCAACAAAATTTCCGTCTTGAACGCTGTACTCCTGAAGCAGTAAGTGAAGTGTTGCTCAATCTAAAGAATAGTGCCGCGGGTATTGATGACATACGTATTTCCTTAATAAAACCGTTTGCAAGTATTATATCTATCCCTTTGTGTCACATCATAAATATTTCTTTTGAAAGTCCCAGATACCATGAAAATCGCCAAGATCACACCTATTTACAAAGCTGGAGAGAAGAATCTTGTAAATAATTATCGACCCATATCAGTACTACCCTGCTTTAGTAAGATTCTTGAGAAATTAGTAGTTATAAGAATGCTAGATTTTCTGGAAGACAATAATATTCTGTGCTCCAACCAGTTTGGTTTTAGAGCTAATCATTCGACTTCCCTAGCTGTCCTATCATTGTACGAATACTTGGTATCTGCAAGGGAATCTAAAAAGTATAGCATTACCACTTTTCTCGACCTTTCAAACGCGTTTGATACTGTGAACCACGATATTTTATTGACTAAATTGGATTACTACGGTTTGCGAGGTATTTGCAACGACTGGTTCCGAAGTTATTTAACATCACGATCCCAGTGCGTTTCATACAATAACACATTATCATCATTCAGACGTATTACTTGTGGAGTACCTCAAGGCTCAATTCTTGGTCCTATACTTTTCCTACTGTATATAAATGACATTAACAGTGTTTCACGACTACTTAATATTATCCTCTTTGCTGACGACACAAGTGTTACTTTGTCCGATAGTGATCCAAAACTGCTAGCCGACACCATGACAACTGAGTTGGACAAGCTAAACAACTGGTTCTCCTGTAATAAACTATCCCTGAATATTAAAAAGACGAAATTTATGTTCTTCAAACCTTCAAAAAGATGCAATTATGCTGACGTACCCAAAATATCAATATGTGGAAATGAAATTGAACACGTCTTCAACTTCAAATTTTTAGGTGTTCATTTCAATGATAGGCTAAATTGGGTAACACACATCGATGAAATACGTAAGAAACTTTCGAGAAATATTGGTGTAATCAATCATATCAAGTCCTGCCTAAATAAAAAATCTTTGTACATTTTGTATTACTCACTGATCTATCCGTACTTATCCTACTGCAACATTGTCTGGGGAAATACGTACCCAACTCATCTTCAGCCACTGAAAATACTCCAAAAAAGAATCATTCGCATAATAGCTTCAACCGATAGACTCGCGCACACTGACCCACTTTTCGTTGAATTGAATATTTTGCCTATCACTGAACTAAATGACCATCTCACTCTGCTGCTCATTCATAAGTTCATTTTCTTTACCACACTTTTGCCTTTATCATTTCGGAACTTCTTCACAAAAATCTCTGACGTTCACTCGTATGTCACACGCCAATCCAATACAAATCTATATAGACCGTTTTATTCATCTGATCTATCATTTCATTCTACGAGGGTCAAAGGACCTCGAATATGGAACAAGTTACCCCCTGATTTAAAAACATTTTCATCCATTTCCATGTTTAAATCATCATCAAAATCGCATCATATCAACAATATTTATTCCCCCAGTGTGCTGCTCTAGTATTATCCATATAGATCAATATCAATACATTAACCAAACATAGTTTGCTGATTGTCCGAGGATACGTGTTTGCTTTTATTTATATATTGTTCTCACCGCTTACATTCATATCAACATTCACCAGCTTTAACTTATATTATTATGTATAATCGAACTGTTTCTACAGGGATAGAACAAGCCCTCTGGGGGTTTTATTCCCGCCAACTGCATTTTACAACTATACATTGTACAATTAATTTATCTTGGTGAATAGATGAAATGAATGAATGAATGAATGGAAATAGACGTTTTGAGATCTAGGCGGGCCACTAGTGGACCGATGGAGTCGAGTGAGGTATTATTGTAAAGCATACGCGAGGAAGCATCCACCTGGACTAGTGTGTTGTGTGTTTTCAACATTCTGCGCATGCGCAGACAGGGAATTGTGGGAAAATGGTATGGAAATAGACGTTTTGGGGTCTAGGTGGACCACTAGTGGTCTGATTGGGTCGAGTGAGGTATCGATGTGAAGCATTCGTGAGGGAGCATCGAACGGGCTGGGTGTGGCGTGGAACTGACGTCATTCTGCGCATGCGCAGTAGACAAAGTTATGGACATAGACGTTTTGGGGTCTAGGAACACTTCTTCCTCCTCCTCCTCCTCCTCCTCCTCCTCCTCCGGGCGTTGACGCCCGGAAGAGGAGGAGGAGGGAGCTCCCGTGTGTCAGAGCTCTTGGATCGGAGCTCTTGAAGCTCAAAGCGTGTGGAGCTCAGAGCTTGGAAGTGACGTCATCGTTTTACATCCGGGTCTTCATCTTAATCCGGGTTTTTTCATGTTTACTATCACGTGACCGGAACCGGAAGTTGTCACAAGACAGGTGGCGCCCCCTGCGCCGCTCCGAAGTGATGCCATCGTACGCAGGCGCACACACACATACCTGGTGCATCATGTACCCTATAGCCCGTAGGGCATAGGGTACACCAGGGTGCGGGTGCACCAGGTATGTGTGTGTGCGCCTGCGTACGATGACGTCACTTCAAATAGATTCCTTCCACTTGAGAAAATTTTTCATGAAGGAAGAAAATGTGAAAACAGTGAAGTAAGCCTTTGTTCTTGAGTTAATAAACAGATATAATGTTCATAAAGTATCTCTCTCCCAGTTAAATTAGAAAATGTATGGTTTTAATTTCACAAAAGTTCAACTACATCTAGCTGTTCGTCACATGTATCAAACACGGGAGACAACTTCACAGGACAAATGTCATATACATGTAGGGGAGACAACTCTGAATATTCCACCTAACATGTACAGTCAGCTAAACTGGATTGAGGATTGGGAGACTGTGGCCTTGACCTTTGACAAATTGATCTCAAAATGAATATGGCTCCCCTTTGCCATGCGAGTAAGATATAACCAAAGTTTGGTACCAATCCATACCTTGAATCTAGAGATATTGCACGGATGTTAATGGATGAATGGACGGAAAGATGGACAGAGCTCACCATCGCATTACACGACCTCGTCTTTGACAGGCATATTTAATGATTTTTCTGTTTTGGGGGTCACACTGACCTTTGACATCTGCACTCGACCTACATTTGGTATGCAACACATTGCCCCCCCCCCCCCCAAGGGCATTCACTAACCAAACATCAGAATTGTAGATAGAAAACTATCAATGATCAATGATTTCTTGATTTTTAGGCAACAGTGCCCTTTGACCTCTGATCTCGACCTGAATTTCGGTACGCGACACATCGTCTTCACCTAGTGTATCCACTAAAAAAGAATTGCAACTGTGGATAGGAAAAGTTCACAGATATAGACCAGACACGAACACTTCAGTGATTTCCTGTTTTTCAGGCTAGTGACCTTTGACCTCTGACCTCGACTATCATTTTGGTAACTGTCCCAGATATAGACCGGACACGAGAGACGGACATACGGACGGACGGACGGAAACCGCCATCACATAGTACGTCCGCCTTTTTGGTTATCAGCAAGTTTGTATGAACCAGCTGTGTAAAAAACATTTGTCGGATATAGAGCGTAAACAAAAATCAACTACTTTTCAGATGATATCTGTAATTATTATCCGCTACTTCTCGATAATGACACAATATTCTCACACAACATATAGGGATTACAGACCAAACGTTCTTTAATCACTTTGGAACAATATATGTTGAGAAAGTCTAGAAAACCAGTCTCGAAGATGAATTTTTATGCTGGAATATGCCCGTTGATTAGTTTTCACATCTTCCAAAATCCCTCGCCCCGGGTGATTGATTAGACGTTACCCGCCAATTAGCGCCCTATAAAAGGCTTACAGAGATTTGCCTTTTCACCTGGCGTCAAAATACAAGTACTGGAATCAAGCAAAGCCGTCTGGACTACTTTTTAATATCGGAGGATATACTTTTTTTAGGCGCAAAATCTGACATAGGAATTTCATATAGGTCTGATCATTCATTTGTAACCCTTAGCTACTGTTTTGCACGCCGAACACGAGGACCTGGGTATTGGAAGTTTAATACCATGCTTCTCAATGACCCCGAATATGTAACGCTAGTAAAAGAAACAATAAATAACGCGTTGGTACAATGTTATGTGTCTGGTGACATAAACGACCGGGAAAATGTCGATCTAAATATCAGCGACCAAAGTTTTTTTGAGTTTCTTAAAACAAGAGTAGAAAGTGTAACCATACCATATTCGGTGGCAAAAAAGAAAGAAATACTCGCCCGAGAGAAGAACCTGGAAACAGAAATATTAAATCTAGAAAAAGACTTACAGTATGTGAGTCAACGGCCGAAAACCAAAACGAAATTAAAGATAAACTAGAGGGGACAAAACGGGACCTGGAAGACGCTCGGAAATGGAAAGTAGAAGGATCCATACTTAGATCGAAAGCTAACTGGGTCGAAAATGGTGAAAAGAACTCCACATATTTCTGTTCCTTGGAAAAGAAAAATTACGTAACAAAAACCATAACTGAACTAGAAACAGAAACTCAAGTTATTCAAGACCAAAATCAAATTCTAAACGAAATAAAAGATTTTTACAGTAAACTCTACTCAGAAAGAGAAAACTTGAATGAAACGAGTGACGATCTTTTTCTCAATCACTCTGTAAAACTCACTGATGTTGAGAAAATTTTTTGCGAAGGTCCTCTGTCACTAATTGAATTAAACAATGCAGTTAAACAGATGAAAAGCTATAAATCCCCAGGATCAGATGGCTTTCCATCTGAATTCTATCTGTTCTTCTGGGAGAAAATTGGGATTTTTCTTCTACGCTCGGCTAGACACACTTTTGAAACAGGAACACTTTCGCACCTACAGCAACAGAGCTACATATCTTGTCTACCAAAGGATGGCAAAGATAGAAAATTCATCAAAAATTGGCGCCCAATATCTCTATTAAACGTAGATTATAAAATTATATCAACCTGCATAGCAAATAGAATCCGAACAGTTTTACCCTCATTAATAGACGAAACACAGAAAGGTTTCATGAAGGGGAGGTTTATTGGGGAAATTACGAGACTTTTATTCGACTTAATAGATTACACCGAAGAAAAAAGTGTTCCAGGACTGCTTTTCTTGATCGACTTTGAAAAAGCCTTTGACTCCGTGTCGTGGAACTACATAGAAAAAACTCTCATGTCTTTTAATTTCGGAATAGATATAATTCGGTGGATTAAGATTTTTCAGAAAGACTCAAAAAGCAGTGTCATGAACAATGGGTATATTTCTGAATTTTTTCAACTAAAACGAGGTTGTCGACAGGGGGATCCAATATCTCCCTACATTTTCATTCTTGTCGCAGAGACTCTGTCTCTTGCTGTAAAAAAAGATAAATCAATTAAAGGAATAGAAATTGAGAACTCTGAGATAAAAATATTACAATACGCAGACGACACCACTCTTATCCTTGACGGATCACGTGAATCGTTAGAAAGAGCCATGGACCTGTTCGATATATGTGAACTGATGAAACGGGGAAACAGTATACAGGTACGCGAGGTGTTTCTCTTTCTTATTATTGTCATTATTATCATTGTTATTAATATTGTTCATTAATTGTTGTGTAAATATTGAGATATTGGGCACTGTAGGGTAATTGTATGAAACCGTGACCAGCTGATGTACAATAAATGCCCACTGGCATTCACAAATTTAATTGCCGACTGAAAAAAGTCTAGCTCAAGGAAAGAGAAGACGAGAGATCCTGAAGGGTCTTGGCGCCCACCATTGCCCGATAATTGTAAGCTAATGACAAGAGGATCCTTTTGTCCATTGTTCAAGAACAAACGACTGATTTGTAACTTTGTTTGCAGAATTTCGAATTTGAGCGAAAAAGATCGAAAAAGGGACACTGGAAAACACCAAGATATTATCTTTCTAAGTTTCAGGAGTTTCAAGATTTCTAGAAACTGTACTTGATGTCGGTTGTTATATTACAAGTGAAATGAGCAGTCTGAAAGTTAGTCTGAAAGTGAATGTTTTTTGTTGTTTTTTTCGCACGTGTCATCATTGGGTACTGGAAGTGAAGACAACTCTCTTTGACACTTTCGCGTGAGCTATGAAACATACTTAAGATTTTATAATGAGGGAAGAATGCTATTTCTGTTCTGTTTACTGGGCTAGTTTGAGTTATCTCTTTTAAGATACCATGCTCGAAAAAGGTAAGATGGTACAAAACTTAATACTGAAAGGATCCGGTCCGTGCAGTAATGTTGAAACTTTGAAAGTGTCTGAATCCTGATTATCTCTCTTGGATCGAAACACGCAGTAGTCTACAGTTGTCGAGTTGTGACGTTGTGTCACAAGAGTGACGTCCCTTCATGTAGCTGACCCGTCGGCAGACGAAACGGTGGGGCAGTTCATTTGTAATGGCATGAACTGATTTAAAATTTGAAGAAATACATTTTAATTCGGAATCATTGGAACTCCTTGATATAGAAGGTGAAGGTATGAATATTCTCTGTAGTCAATATATAGAATATGCCCCCGCTTTTGATCTGCTTACTCTTGTGATGCAACGTCACAACTCGGGAATACCGTATTAATTTGAAGCGTAACTTGGATTTTCGAATCGGCCCAGAAAGGTATCTTGCGCAACTGGACCACAAGGGGAACCTGTGTATCAAAATTGAGAAAGATCCATGCAGTACTTCCTGAGAAATCACGATAACAATGTTCATGGGGAAATCTAAAATGGCCACCTGGTGGGCATATTACATTTTCGAATCGGACCGAAAAAGGTATCTTGCACAACTAGACCGCAATGGGAACCTGTGTACCAAATTTGAGAAAGATCCACACAGTACTTCTGGAGAAATCACGATAAAGTTTCATGGGGAAATCCAAGATGGCCGCCTGGTGGGCATATTGGATTTTCGAATCGGACCTGAAAAGGTATCTTGCACAACTAGACCCCAAGGGGAACCTGTGTATCAAATTTGAGAAAGATCTATGCAGTAGTTCCTGAGAAATCGCGATAACAAGGTTTCATGGGGAAATCCAAGATGGCCGCCTTCTGGCCATATTGGATTTTCGATTGGGACCGAAAAAGGTATCTTGCAAAACTAGACCCTAAGGAGAATCTGTGTACCAAATTTGAGAAAGATCCATGCAGTACTGAGAAATGACGATAACCGAGTTTCATGGGGAAATCCAAGATGGCTGCCTGGTGGCCATATTGGATTTTCGAATCGGACCAGAAAAGGTATCTTGCACAACTAGACCCCAAGGGGAACCTGTGTACCAAATTTGAGAAATATCCATGTAGTAGTTCCTGAGAAATCGCAATAACAAAGTGGGCATACATTTAATGCGAATATGAGCGTGGCTAAGCAAACATTATTGAAAGGAGTACTAGAATGGTGTTTAATGGAAAAGAATACGAACATGTAAGTTTCACATTACACGAGATCTTAAAGAGCAGGGTGATCATGTGTTATCGGTATATGAGTTTCCCCTTAGACAAACAGCTAACAGGTGAGCTGAGCACTTGCATTGTTTCAAACATATTGTCTTTAACATGTTAAATCAATAGAAGTAACAAAACCTTTGGGCTTTGGTTTGTTTTCATTGTCCTTTTGTTTTCTGGCTGTTGGTCTTAGTAGAATCATTCAATTTTCAGGATATGTCTTACAAAATTCACCCACATTAATATGTGCTGGTTGGTATATGTAGATACTGTGGTGACTTCCTCGAAGAGGATCCATGCTAAAGAAAACTGTCAATGATTCTCAGTTGCAATTATTGTTTATTATTTATTTGTTTTACTGAGTCAAAGTGAAAACAGAATGAAGAATTATTACAGTCTCGCAGGCAAAAAAAAATAAAAAATTGCTATCTGCTATCAATTCTGCGTTAGTATGGTTGCAAGGCAATTAGTGTTTGAGGCTAAACCCAATGATAATTTATCTAGATGTTTCAAGGATTGACCGGGTGTGTGGATTCTTCTTCGGTTTTTCGAATACGCATGGAAGCGCTGTCTTTGAAATGCACGCTATTCAGTGTCAATCAGCATAGAGAACAGTTAGGCTACCTATCTATTCTCCTCAAATATTGTTATTGTCCCTATGTGAGTTGAAAAACATTAACTCACTTCACTGGGATTCGAGTGTGGTTCAATTTAATTGAATGAATAATGGATATTTCCATTTCAGACTAGAAACGGCTAAAATAATTATTTTTCACAAGAATCGTACAGGTAGCCTATATCAGTTAAAATTGCTTTTTCATGATATATGGAACTGGCCAGAGATTGTTGAGTAAATGGGCAAGATTCGATGGTTTGTGTTCTGTTAATGGGCAATTTCTTACAGCCGCTTACAGCATCAAGATTTGGCTTATCTGTAGCCTTAATGAATCCGTTTGAGAAGGTAGAATATACACTGTTACTGGAACTGATAAAAACGCAAGGGAAGTATGAGGGAAAATGCCCTAAAAAATGTTTCTTTTATTTTGAATATTGTTGTATTGTCGCCCTGTTCCGCGTTATAGGATATACGATCTCTTGATCGTGACGGTGACTTCATACGTGATTTGTCATCTGATAACGGAGTTAATGTGGGCGAAAAGAGTACGAGAGAGTACAGTGGGGAAGTTTTTCTTCTTGTGTTCAGCCTTGGTGGTTGTTATGAACGCCTTGATAGCGTAGTCTGTTGTTAGTCAAGGTAGCTGGGCGATTGTCCGGGTGACAGTGAGTGGGGTCTAGGTGACGTGATGAAGTTCAGTGGGCCACACGCTTGTGGTGCTGGCTAAGTTCTGTGTAACGAAGTTAGGATCATTTCACATACTATTACACATTATGTAGATATTTACGGTAATGTGAACTTGGCGTGAGGCTGCTGGGTAGAAGGGCAGACATTTTTTTCAGTGTTTTGGAAAACACCTGTGTCGCGAAGATCGTAAATACACGGCCGAACTTCGGATATATTAGGTGCCAGGCCCCTTACTTCTGCACGGGTTAATTGTAGAACAATTTAAGAGTTCTGTGGACAACAATTAGCGGAGGATGGATCTAATCAGGGTACATAAAGTTCGTGTCGCCAGGTGACCGGGGTGAGTGAAACACGGAGATGTCGATTTCGGCATGTTTGAACTGTAGACTGGTTTGCAGTAATAATTTATATGTTGGAAAATAACAGCTGAAGTGCTACGAAGAGCAGAATAGTAATCTGGCATGTAACTGTTTATATACGTGGACTATTTGTGGATTTTGTGAATAAGAACGGCGTGTGCAGGTACTGTTTGAACTGATTCGGTGGAGTGAATTTTCTGGAAGTTGTCACCAGGTCACGGACACTTTAGCAGATATCACCGATTCGCAGGTAAAACTGTACTTTCATTGTTTATGTGACACCTGACAACAATTTTGAAAATCATTAGTAGTGTAAAAAGGGCCCCTAAACCACGATGCGCAGGGCTGTGTTCGCGTGTGGTAGCTGATTCATTGTGGTAGCTGATTCGTTGTGGATTTACGCGTGCGTGCGAAGGATTACTAAAGACAATCATATAGGAAGAAGATTTGAGGTTCCAAGGAAGATTTCCGGTACTCTAATTAACAGGAACTTAACTCAAACTATTGTCATTGTGATCACACATATATTTTTTTATTAGGATCTGACGTCAAATTATAATTTCTGTTGCATTTTACTGATCAGAATAAATAATCTAAATTTGGTGTGGTGTTATGTTGCATCGTTAGACCCTGGTATCCTTTAAAGAACCCTGAAATCTTAAATACTTATTAAGATTCATAACATTCTGCTATAAGCTAACATATACCTATTCCCGCCTTACCTCCTCCGACTACACGTTCGGTAATGTATTAACGAAAATTAAATACACGAAATTGATTATAGAATGACGAAGCACTAGACTAAGTTACGTCTTTTCGATTTTTTATTCAAAAGGTTTTGTTCTGATGTCTGTTTTTATCGGTCTGGTCAGCTCCATAATTTATTGGTGTGTCGTCATTTTGACTTTTGTTTTTGCTTCGGTCTGGTCGGCTCCATAAATTACTATGGTGTCATTTTCACTTTCGTTTTGTATCTGTCTGGTTGGCTTCGGAATTTCCTTTTTAATCATTATTTTGTTATTCAAACAGATAGCAAGTGGCAGTTTTGAAGCTATAAATGATGGTAATGGCTACTAATATGTTGGCTGCAGAGCCGGAGAATACTGGATATTAATATGATCTGAGAGATAATGTATATGAATACTAATATGGCTGCAGAGCCGAAGAATACTGGTTAAATGATGGCTGCAGAGCCGGAGAATACTGGTTAAATGTTAGTAGTATATATTACACCGATCCGCGCTAATTTCACCCGGATGTAATGACGTCACAGGGGAGGATTTGAGGAGGAACTTGGTCACGTGATCAAGGCATGTACTGACCTATCTAGGCTATAGTTCCGGCAACCTTTGACCTCGAATTCTTCCGCGGTGGTGCGGTCTGGTGGTGATGCGGTCGCGGGAGAAAGCTTCCGCGGACAGAAAGTAGTCCCATGGGTTCACTTCCAATGTTAATGTATACGGGGAATACCTAAATAGATGTTTTGTGACCTAGGTGGGTCCCTAGTGGACCGATTGGGTCGAGTGAGGTATCAAACTGAAGCATTCGTCAAGGGGCATCTGATGGGCTGGGTGTAGGATTGAACTATTGGCATTCTGCGCATGCGCGGTGGCCAAAGGGTATGAAAATAGACGTTTTGGAGCTAGGGGAGTCACTAATGGTCCGATGGGGTCATATGAGGTATCAATGTGAAGCATTCATGAAGGGGCATCTGACTGGACTAGAGGCTCGGGCGTTGTCACCATTCTGCGCATGCGCAGCCAGGGAATTGTGGGAAAAGGGTATGGAAATAGACGTTTTTGGGATCTAGGGGAGTCCCTAATGGGCCGATGGAGTCGTATGAGGTATCAATGTGAAGCCTATGTGAGGGGGCATCTGACTGGACTAGTGGCTCGAGCGTTGTCACCATTCTACCATGCGCAGACAGGGAATTGTGGGAAAAGGGTATGGAAATAGACGTTTTGGGATCTAGGGGAGCCCCTAATGGGCCGATGGAGTTGTATGAGGTATCCCTGTGAAGCCTATGTGAGGGGGCATCTGATGGGGTGAGTGCGGAGTTGAAATATCGCAACTCTGCGCATGCGCAGTGGACAAAGGGGTATGGAAATAGACGTGTTGGGAACTAGGTGGGCCACTAATGGTCCGTTGGGGTCGAGTGAGGTATCATTGTGAAGCCTAGATGAGGGGGCAACCGATGATGTGGGGTAGGAATATCGTCATTCTGCGCATGCGCAATAGACAAAGGGTATGGAAATAGACGTGTTGGGATCTAGGGGAGCCACTAGTGGGCCGAT
>JAVTVY010029018.1:0-13215 GCA_036873755.1 Hanleya hanleyi | reverse complement strand
CCTCTGAATTGGAAAGTACTCCAATCACAGGACGCAGACATTCGTAAAGTCGCGTCACATGTAAAGTCTGGTACTACTCCAACGAAAGAGGAACTCGGTAAAACAGGAGTGGATATGGGTGTCTATCTGAGGGAATTCACGAGGTTGGCTGTTAAAAGTGACATACTGTACAGAATGGTTACAGACGACAAAGGCATAGATCGGCAACAACTGGTAATCCCAAAGAACCATCGTAGTGAAGCCATTCGAGGGGTACACGATGAGGTGGGTCACCCGTGTTGCGATAGCACTTTGTCTCTGGCAAGACAGCGCTTTTTCTGGCCCTTCATGGCATCGTCTATCCAGCGTTACTGTAAAGAGTGTGAACGATGTATCCGGCGTAAAGCTCGAACAGAAAAGGCCCCTCTAGAAGCCATATTACCATCAGCGCCTCTTGAGTTAGTCTGTATAGACTATCTCTCAGTGGAGCCTGATAGGGGAGGCATTGAGAACATCCTGGTGATAACTGATCACTTTACTAAGTACGCAATTGCGGTGCCCACGAAGGATCAGAAGGCCACGACTGTTGCAAAGGCTCTGTGGGAAAACCTTATCTGCCACTACGGATATCCACGTTTCTTGCTGTCCGATCAGGGTCAGGATTTCGAGTCAAAGGTCGTCAAAAAGCTATGCGAGATGGCGGGAATCAAGAAGATTCGTACATCCCCATATAATCCTCGCTGCAATGGCGTTACTGAAAGGCTGAACCGGACACTGTTGGATATGCTGGGGACGTTGAACCATAGCCAAAAATCGGATTGGCGGAAATATGTCGGACCACTAGCACATGCCTACAACTGCATTGTCCATGATACAACGGGATATTCACCGTATTACCTCATGTTTGGACGACATGCAAGATTGTCTGTAGACATAGTGTTTGGCACCGATCCTGACAAACGATGCCCGAAAGGACCTCAGCAATATATTGCCGATCTACGGAGCAAACTACGATTTGCCTTCCAGGTAGCCCAAGAAAATGCTTTGAAGTCAGCAATTAGAAACAAGGGTTACTATGACAGAAAAGCCCATGCTATCCAGCTGGAGATTGGTGATAGAGTGCTGGTACGAAATGTGGGTGTCCGGGGTAAGCACAAGATTGCAGATAAGTGGAAGCCAGGGGTGTTTGTTGTTGAACGACAACAATCAGATCTACCTGTCTACGTTGTTAGACCAGAGAATGGTGATGGCCCAGTAAAGACTTACCACCGCAATCTTCTGCTGCCCATTGGTTCCCTACCACTTGAGATGGACACAATTCCTGTGTCTCCAGTCCAGCAAAGACCGGTCACTCGCTCTCAAACCAGGGCCATGCCTGGACAAGAGCTTACTGGCGGTGACCTAGATCCCTGGGATGAGGATGATGAATGGTACTTCGGGCCTGCGAGTGGTGTCGTTCTGCAAACTGAACAACCACAGTCTGGCTCTGGGAATGATGTTGTCCCGCACAATGTACCACATCAATTAAATCCTCTGGTGCCAGAGTTTGTGCCAATCATTTCGGCGCAACCAAACGAGCTGGTTCCGGATCAAACCCATCCTCTGAGGGATGGAAATAATGTTCAACTGGAGGAGGTGACGGGTGATTTGACTGTTGAGGATGAAACTATCACTGCGGCTTTGCCTACTGAAGCAGAGTCAGCTGAAGTGATCAGTGAGTCTGTGCAGTCGGAGACCCCTGTTAACCCAAATCCTGTTGATGAAACATCGGCGACACAAGAGGAAACTATTCTAAAGGACCTCTGTGACAAAGCTGATGACACAACTTCTGCGTCTGTGCCTGAGGAGCCGCAATTGGTTGACAACATGCCCTCGACGGTGCAGGACGTCACCAATGATGGATTTAGGCGCTCAAATCGCAGTAGGCAAGCACCAAAAAGGTTTGCTTTTGACCCATATGGCATGGCATATAGTAAGGCCATATGGGTCTGACTGAATATAGATTTAGGTATTGTATATTAAACAAACCTGTATCTGTAACTTGATTATTCAATAAGTTTTGATGTAAACTGTTACTTTTGGGATTATGTACATGTTTAACCTTTATTTTTCTTGCTTGGTCCTACCATGCATATTTTTCACAGATATCAACATGGCATCACTCAACCCGGAAATGGAATCTCTGAGACGTGAGCTTAAGACAGCAAAACGGGTTCGGGTCACGGTGGACAACCAGCCAGATTCTGACGATCTAGGGAATGACCGGGACACCTGGGACAATAAGCGCCACCGTTCCTCCAACTGAATGTTGAACAAATGGACCCTGACCCTTGTTAGCAAAATATGGGAAACAATTTTCTGCCTGGGTGATTTAGGTGTTGACGAGTGGGGGCAATGCGTGTCTGGTTGTTTTGAAGTGGGCTACGGCATCCTTCATGTGTTCATTCCTCCTGTGCCTTTTAAAGGGGGGGAGAGTGTAAACCCTGGCACCCCTCTGGAGCCCTGCTCCAGATTGTTGCCTTGGTTCACCAAGTTATAATGCCCATATTTGCTGAAGAAATGGTCTCCCAGCAACTCTCCCCTTATCAGGGGCCAGGAGGTCACATGATTGGGGTGTCTTATCCCTGACAGGCCCTGTTTCTGTCATTCCAACATAGACAGCCAGACCGTAAAGACATACCTCCATTACTTCAAGTTGACATTTATTTCATCAGGTAAGAAAACTTTAACCCTGTGGGTCTCAGAGCATCTTTCTTTTCCATTGTATTCTAAATGCTATGTTATGTGCTATGGTTATTTATTCTGTGCCACATGGGACTTTATTTATCTGGGAAAAGATTTTATTTATCTGGGAAAAATGGTCAGTTTCACTAAATCTGTGGATTGAAATGTGCTGGTTTTTCTAGAATGACTCAAATAATGAAAACAGTTTGACATTCAGTAGGCATAACCACTTTTGGATTCAAAACATCTTGGTCTTGTCCAGAAAACATTTGTTTTAGTTTATGAAACAAAGTAACTGTTCTGCTGAATGAGTTGATCTGTTTTATTTGTTGAAGTGTGGAACAACTTTGAAAGTAATTAACAGTTGTGTTAATTCTGTGAGCAGAACAGGAAAACCAGACATTAATTTCCATTCTAGAATATGAGTGTATAGAATTTGCAGATTGCTCAAATTTAGTTTACAAGAAATGGCCATTCTTAAAATCTGTTGGGAGGTCTACACTGGTCAAGGACAGCTTAGAGTAAACAGTCTTTTGTTAAGGCTTGTCTCCATATCCTGTAGGCTTATCATCGAGGCAGGCTCTGCAGATATGGTATTATATAATCAGCTGATATCCACCTATCTTGCTGATCCTTGACCTGCCCTTCCACAAGGCCTAGATAAAGCCTCATTCTGATCCAAGCCTCATTCTGGTCATACAGTAAAATGGCTGAACAGGAAGTAAACAAACCGATTCAAAACAATAACAACATCAACATATTAGTTTGTGATCGGGGCATTTACTTATGGAATTCTATCATCAGATTATTCTCATACATGTCCAGTGTCAGTTATTAATTAATTAATTAATGCAATTGGTTGATTGAACTGGAGCCGTTTGAATTGTAATCCTTTTTGAGTAAAACTGCACTTAAAGTTCTTCAGTTCAACTTGTGGACTTGATCCCATGTGGCCATGCTTTGTTTGATTATAGCACATTTATATTTTTGTACATGTATAGTATTTATGCATAGTTATTGCAACAATAATGTTTGCAGCATACACTTCATATTCATGTACACACAAACACAGGTTAACATATGTAAGACGTTGACACTAATTCCCACTGGTTCAGTTTATATTTAAAATCTTGTTCATTTGTAAATTAGGTGTTACCTCGTGTCTTTATGACCGAGAGAATTGGTTTAATTCTCAATGTAATTATTTGGAACATCAAACATAATACACATTTGTGTTTGGAATAATTGATATGAACTAAAGTTTATTCACAATTCTTACACACAACATGTTACATGTATATACAAATACACATGGTATTGTTTAGTGTTTTGCTTGTGGTAACTGTTTTATGCTGTATAGATATATACAGTGAATTCATTTGTATTAATGCACTCCCCATATTTACCATGTTTCATATTTACATGTGTTATAATATGCTAGGGAATATTTGCATTATTGTGTTTTGGATGGAGTTGATGTTAGTTGACAGAGACCATGGTGATCATATAATATATGAGATATGTATGGCACCCACATGCATACTATGTATCCATATTAAATGGATGCTTTAGGTTTCTCTAAATCAGAATGTAGGTTCACGTCCCGCCAGGACCTGTTACTAGATCCTCATTATATTTAGATGCCTGGGTGAAACAGGGTACCGGTTTACCTGTGACTGGTAACAATTATACGGAAATGTCGGACACATTGAATAAGTATATGTGTCAGAGTTTTGTTTTAAGTTACCTCCCTTTGTATTTTCTAGTTGCATTGGTCTGCCGTCAACTCGTTATCAGCTCCAACCCTTGTTAATATGCATAACATTTAACATGTTTTGTTTCCATATTGGTAAACTTGTTTACATGACCTTAATGCATGTTTGGCTTTGATTTATTTGGTCCATCTAACTCAAAAGCTTATGTTTTGACCTACATTAATGAAGTTTCAGTTTTGAATAATTAATAATCTTTGATACTCTGTTGTCGCGTATATTATATAAGCCTTTTGCTGCTATTCTGTAGTTACGCGTCACTTTTCCTTCCATTCCAACATAGACAGCCAGACCGTAAAGACATACCTCCATTACTTCAAGTTGACATTTATTTCATCAGGTCCTGGCTGTCCTTCTTACTTAAACCTGAAGCTACTGAAGTTATACTGGCCCATATTACAAGTGGAAGCCTTCACGTGGCACACTTAATGAACGCACCAGCATTTTGTGGAGAAGTATCCTATATTGGGTGACACACTGATTGACGTGCCCCTATTAAATTCTATTTATTATTTTTATACATATATTCATCTATTTACATATTTACATACTCAAACTGCCTCTAAAAAAAATATCTCCCTCTTTCTTCAACTATTTGAGAGTTGGTGTTATTTATCCGACAGTGTTCATTGTAAGCGTAATACACGTGTTCACCCGATCCGTGAGACCGTTTCGCTGGTTAAACCCACCACGAAACAACCAGGTCTTACAGGTAGTTGGCTAGTTTGTCGCTTACGTAAAGGTCGCATGCAGCTGAATAGATTTTAAGATTGTAAGAGTCTTTGTAAAAAGGAGCTACCTTAGATCTGTTTAGTCTGGTAAATAAAGACTGTATTTTAGGTTATTTGAGAGAAATCGGTTTGTTGTAGAAGTTTAAATGTATGTACATGTTTTTGGTGTGTTGTGTTTTGTTGGGTTATTGCCTTGCTTTTGTTGGAGTAATTATTGTCGTTATATAGCAATATTGCTGAATCCGACGTTAAACCTTATTTCACTCTTTCTCTCATGCAGAAACGTCGCGTGTTGAAATGTTTTGGACTTCATCGACTGCATAGATTTTCAGATTGAAGATATTCTTTTTATCGAGCGACTACTTTTGGAAGATATTTTTAGTCGGGTGAGGGAGGACTGTATCTTGGGTTATTTGAGAGAGATCGGTTTGTTGCATAAGTTTTAATGTGCTGGATTACTAAGTTATTGGCTTGATTACTTAGATATGTACAAATTTTTGTTGTGTTGTGTTGATTACGTCTGGGTTGCTGGTTTATTGACTTGCTTTTGTTGGAATACCTAGAATATTGATTGATCGTCGCTACACTGTTAGAAGGATTGGGTCGAATCGACCCAAAAAATACTAGTCGAATTCGACCCAAAGATATTGGGTACAGACATGACGGACCCAAAGTTGTTGGGTCAAAAGTTTTGGGTCGATTTGACCCAACATCATTGGGCCGGAATTTTTTGGGTCATTCCGACCCAATGAATTTGGGTCGTAATGACCTAAAATTATTGGGTCGATTTGACCCATATTCACTGGACGGCATTTTTTGGGTCGTAATCGACATGGATATTTTGGGTCGCCCTTCGCTGAATTCAAGCAAAAAATTGGCATTTCAAGGAGGGCAAAATGTGATGCACGGCCTGGAGATGTATGGCTCTGCATTTAATGAGCAAATTGATTCAACGCTGATAGACTATCCACCATACTACTTTGTACTAGGGTCGATTCACAAGACTGGTAAATGACAAGAAAAAGACTTCAAATTTTAATACACATGTGAAAATATATTTTCAATAAGTAAAGCATTGATTCATCTTAATTTAAGGATACCTCATGGATGTCATCACATTTTCACATGTATACATATAAAATAGCTCAAAGATGCATATAACAAAATCACAGACTTCACCAAAGAGGCTATAAAGGTACATCTATAAAATTATATTCACTAATTCATGGTGTGAGAAAACGTGTAAAACAGTGATGGCTCTCAGTGTGTCCAGAACTCTCCAGTTCATCACAAAGATATAAAAAACAAATTACGGCACAAATCAAACAGTGATGGTTCAGTCTGTCAACAACTTGCCAGTTAAGGGGGTGACATATGTTCAGCTATCTTTTTTCATAGAATCACAGGTGATCTGATTACTAAATAGGCGATACAGTTGATGGCCAATATCATATACCAAAATGTTCTCCAAGTATCACACTTCTTCACAGCAAGCACAATTCCAATGAAGAATCACAGTTCATGTACTTGTAAAATCACAATTGGAATGTGTTGTTGCACAAATGGAGTTAATCGCAGTGTTCCAGAAATTACAAAAAAAACTGTTTCTCGATGACTTTATGCGAAGTAATCACTGGGTTGATACACAAATCCAGGAATGAAAAAGACCATTGCTCATGCAATTTCATATGTAGTACAACTACACATCACAGTGGGGAAAGCTCCATCCATATTTACTTGAATTGCAAAGCAGCATGTGCCCCTTATTCTCAACTGTCAATGCCCAACTTCCTCAAACATTCTCGGACACGGATTTGAGGTCGCCTCATAGGTAACCCCAGACAACTCAGTTGGAATAACTCCAAGACTGCTGACACATGTGTGGAGTACTGGACATTCAGCACAAATTAGTATGCCAGTAGGACATACAGGGCTTTGGAGATGCTCGAACAGGCAACCACTGGCACTTAGTTGACATAGACCAGAATCTTGGAGATGTCGCTGGCCGTCCCAAATACCATGATGAACGGATGGTGCCGGTCAGCAATGGCATCTTGAAATCTCCTCTGTGGTGGTGTTTGTTCCGCAACCGTCCATTAGATATCGGTGGGCATGGTTGGATGTGGATGTGGTTGGAAGAAGATACACAAGGCCTGTCAAAGCTCCGATCAGGTTCATGTCTAAAACATATGAATACTCAAAATATAACCTTGGTAAAACAAGTAGCGGTACATTTTAAAAAAAATTTTACGGCAATATTATAAGGCTTCAAAACACATTGACAGAGACACGCTACAAGTACATGTAACATGTTCACCCAAGGATATGTACAAAATAACTAGCCAGATCTTCATCTACATGTACTGCAGAATTGTGGAGACTGAAATGTTGTGTTAACAGAGAGTGTGTACAAGAACACACTAGAAAATTGATATTAATGAAAACCCGAGGGTTCAAGTCCCCCGACGTTGGAAAAGGGAGGGAGAGAATTTGGGTTAATGTCACACTCAAGTTTGTTTCACTCATATGGTGACAGTCAGTTTGGTTGGTAGAAGAAGCCGGAGTATCCGGAGAGAACCACCGCCCTTCGGCAAGTAACTGACAAACATTCACACATGGACCAGCTGGGCTCGAACCCATGCCGGTTCAGCGGTGTGAGGTTAGCGGTCACCAGCGAAGCGCCTTAGACCACTCGGCCACCGAGGCCCCCCCCCCCTGACGTTGGAACAATTGATTTGACTTGGAACCGTAACTTTCGGTACCCGGCATGCGAAGCAAACCCAAGTGAGATCCAGAGGCAAGGTACCCACAATTATCGAATTTGTCCTAATCCGGTCAGGATTTCAGAAAATATTGTATGAGAACAACATTTTAACTTGGCCCACAGGTGGCGCCACCTATAGGCGGGTCAGCATGAAAAACAATTCCGAGTGAGATCTTGCGGCAAAGTACCCACACACAAAA
Organism: Hanleya hanleyi; assembly: GCA_036873755.1. Lineage (NCBI taxonomy): Eukaryota > Metazoa > Mollusca > Polyplacophora > Lepidopleurida > Hanleyidae > Hanleya > Hanleya hanleyi. The sequence continues at coordinate 5,045 of JAVTVY010029018.1, read as the reverse complement.
TTTAAAAAGAATCTGTTCAACTTTTTGAAAGTTATTGCCTGGAAACAAAATTGGTCACGGATCAGCATGATCTTGGGGCAAGGTGCCCACATACCAAATTTGAAAAGAATCCGTTTAGTTTTACTGACGTTAGTGTCCGGTTTCCGGACACGGACGGACGGACCCCAATACTATAGTCTCACTTTAGCCCTACGGGCGTCAGGGGACAACCATACTGTTAGTGATACAATAAAATTGATTAGTTAACCTACCCATGTTGAAATTGAGATCGGTGTTCAAATATGGAATCTTGGCCACCAGTTTGACCAAGGGATGGCTTCTTGGATAGGAAGTTGCCTTTGTACATGTTTCGTCTATAAGCTGACCAAGAACGGACTCTAATTTGGAGCTGAATGTCGTGTAGCCAGCCACCTGGGGTTACGAGTGAAAATTCATTCAGCATCTGAAATGAGAAAATATCAATGTTAAGTTAAGCCTTACACCAAAATACAGGCTATTCAATGTGGTCTGGTAATTGTGATCAAATATAAATATGCTAAAAACAACCATAATATGCATCATTAAATCCTTGGCTTTATAGGAAGTAACAATAATTGACATACACACACATGATAAAATTGAGCATGTAATCAATGTAAATAAGCCGGCCTGCCACGGTATCACAATTGGACCGTCCCATAAGAAATTAACAATAATGAACCATACAATGACAAAATAAGACGAGCTGCCCTGACATGTGTAAAATAAACCGTTTATTTTACACATGTCAGGACAGCTGGTCATAATAAACACAAAAATATAAAAATAAAGGTGTAAATAACTACATGGTATGCTCTTACAACAGCAAAATTGCCTGTAGATAATACATAAATATATATTATAATGAGATCCACAATAATTCTTATGCATAAATCACAATCAATAAGCCAGCCTAGCTTCCGTTTGACCTTTTTGCTATTATTTAGACTGTTGCACGGTTTTGAGCTAGTAAGAGGAAATTGACGATCCTGGGCATTATGCACGAGTCAAACGAAGTCCCCACCCCCCAACCTCGGGCAAGGGTCGGGCTTGGTGGGGGATTACCTGGGGCTTCACAACATGTTTACGCCCCAGAGTGTGACGCTTTCACACGTTTTCAGTCCTGTTTATGTTGGGATTCAGTTAATATTTCTTTTACCTAGGGATGGGACGTAAATTGTATTTGGTTGAGGTTTAGGTGGGGATTCACTTCAATGTTTTGCCCCCAGGGGGTGGGGCATTGAAGCATTTTAACAACTCCCATTTGCTAAGTCCCCACTAAACCCCAAGGTTGGGGGGGGGGGGGTGTTGGTTTCGCTTGACTCATGCATTATAATAACTAATTTATGCTTATAAAATTACTAGATAAAAGGAGAACTGTATAAATATTATAGTAACATCCACAGATAGTTGTAATTTTGTGTATAAAACACGTAATCAGTGTATTTAAGCCGGCCTGCCACGGCCAGACACGGCCTGCCACAGGTAATTCCGCCTTATCGAACCCCATACTCACCTCTGAACATGTCGGCCATAATCTTTTAAACTTTTGTACTGGTCAGCGACACAAAATCCGTTTCATCGACTGTCCGAGTGGATAGCCCATCCATTGCAGTAATTACAACGCGTCCCAAACTTGGAAGTAAATATTCTGCATGTATACAGAACTATGATTGTTGTAGAATTTTGAATAAAACCAGAAAACTTGACGTGAACAGCGAAGACCGAAGTGGCAACAGAAAAGTCAAATATGGCGCCTGAGTCACGTGATTACTTTTTTGTTGGGGGGTGCCCGTTTTGTGTTCGGTGGTTTCCGACGTTAATAAAACAATAGGATCAGGCCAATCGGATTTTAAAGGCACACAGTCGATCGTCTAGCCTCGCCAGGGTCAGGTTATTTAGGCGATCCCGACTGCTCCCTGTAATTAGGAACCCGTAGTTAGACCCCGGCGGTGACCGCTCACGCCTGAACAATTGTATATATTAAAAAAAAAAAAAATGACAAGTGGAGTGAGTTTCACATTCTTTTTGCATCGACCACGTCGACCTTTTCGCAGAATATAGGTGGACACAATGAGCGTATTTTATTTCCTGACAAACTACATGTAATATTATGAATGCGTACACATTTTTAAATGTTTGGAAAATAAATAAGTTAATCACTGCCAAAACACAAGTCTTGTCCGTCACCGTATCTGCAGGGAATATCCAAGCCCATGATTCGGACTTCCAGGGGCATCTCCGAGGGATATCCAAGATATTATGATTCTGGCCCCAACAGATCGGTCCCGGGGGCCAGATATCAAACTGCGTGATAACCTGAGCCCTATTATCCCTCGTATTATATTTAACAGTCCCACCAGGGGACCTGTTGTGTATACATGTATGCCGGTTTAGTTATTCTTTTTAAAACATGTCAAAATGGCCAGTGATAAATCAGGCCTTACTATTTCAAAAATGACTGATTATCTGCTATAACCTGGATTGGAATTTTAGTTGAAGCAGTAAAGCAGATCAGTTAGAATATGCATGGTTGGAAATCTGATCAAGAGAGCAGGGACCGCGGAGCCCGCAATGTTATAATGTTATAAGTCCTATATTGGATAGCAACAGCCCAACATTTAACATGGCCGGTATACAGATCAGCCTTCCCTCCCCCACATATGTGCTCCGCGGCTCATGAAGAGTATTCAGATTTAGAGGTGGTGACTAAGAAAATACTAGTCGTCACTCTTGAATAGGAAATTTCGACTCTTGACTAGGAAATTTCGACTAGTGTTTTTCTAGTCGACCAAAAAAAAAAGTGTTCGGTGCGACCTGATAATTTTAACGGTGTAAATATGTGGTGGGAGTAACAAGCTAGTTGACCAATTAGGATCAATGCTAATCACCAAGATTTTAACCCAAGAATATTGGGTCGGGGAGCGACCCAAAAGAGTGGTGACCTAATAATGTTGGGTCAAAATAGTTGACCCAAAATTCCTGACTAGTATTTTTGGGGTCGGAAGCCCATTGACCCAACATTATTGGGTCGGTCCGACCCAAAAATTCTAACAGTGTATATAGCAATATTGCTGAACGCGACGTTAAACCGTAATTCATTCTTTCTTTCTCCCGTGCAGAAATGTCGCGTGTTGAAATGCTGTGAACTTTGTTGGGACGGAGTGTGTGTGTGGGTGGGGGGGGGGGGGGGGGGGCGTATGTATACATTGTAGTGCATACAGCACATACGATCTCCAAAATGTCTGATCTGTGCACATTTGAAATGACACCATGTTCCACAGATGTCACACTGCACCCACGGTCGATTGATGCCAGGCTTGGTGCAGCCTAGGAAGTAGCGCTTTGTGCACTGTGACGGCGGTTTATTCGTGCAATGTGAACCCGCATTAACCCATATTGGTTACGATCATATTTGGCCTCCTCCAAATATGGAGCCCCAGTGTTTTCCGGTAGTCTCTTCACATTACACTCAATCGATATCGAATCAATATTGGCTGCCATTTTGTTTGATTGTCGCTGTATAGCTGAAATAACGCTGAACGCGACGTTAATCCTTAATTCTCTCTATCTCTCGGTGGTTTTAGGAATCCGGTTGGCGCCGAACTGAGCAAATCATATAGCCTAGGTCGATGATGTCACTAACTCCGCCTTCTGTATGGATGGTTAGGATCCGCTATAGAATATAGAATGGTCAAGGAAATAAAAACTAAATCAATATGACAACGAAGCAAAAAGACCAAATTATAGACAAGTTGAGCTAGAATTCGATAAGACGATCACATATATGCATTTTACGTTGTGTGTATGCTTTAATGTGTTGAATTACTGAGTTATCAGCTTGAATACTTAGAATTTTGTTTGATCGTCACAATATAAGTGAAATATTAATGAACGCGACTTCAAACCCTAATTCTCTCTCTCTCTCTCTCTCTCTCTCTTTCGTTCTCTCTCCTACATTCCAACTGATATGGAATTTCCTAACAAATCTTCTAAACTGGATACCAACAAAAAAACAATTTAGTTTTGTCGCTTACGGAAAGTTCGCATGCAGCTGTATGAATTTAAAGATTGAAAGCGAGTCTTTTTATCAAGCAGCTACTTTGGATCTGTTTAGTCTAGTAAATGAAGAGTATTTAACGTTATTTGAGAGAAATCGGTTTGTTGTAGAAGTTTTAGTGTGTGTACATGTTTTTGGTGTGTTTTGTTGATTATTTTCGGATTGCTGGGTCGTTGCGTTGTTCTTGTTGAAATAATCTTCGCCGCTATATAGCAATATTGCTGAACACACTCGCATGCAGAAATGTCGCGTAAATTTTAATCTATGTGCATGTCTTTTGGTGCGTTGTGTTCATTACTTCGGGATTGCTGGGTAGTAGGCTAGTTTTGTCGCTTACGTAAAGGTCGCATGCAGCTGAACAGATTTTAAGACTGTAAGAGTCTTTGTAACAAGCAGCTACTTTAGATCTGTTTAGTCTGGTAAATAAAGACTGTATTTTAGGTTATTTGAGAGAAATCAGTTTGTTGTAGAAGTTTAAATGTATGTACATGTTTTTGGTGTGTTGTGTTTTGCTGGGTTATTGCCTTGCTTTTGTTGAAGTAATTATTGTCGTTATATAGCAATATTGCTGAATCCGACGTTAAACCTTATTTCACTCTTTCACTCATGCAGAAATGTCGCGTGTTGAAATGTTGTGGACTTGTCGACTGCATAGATTTTCAGATTGAAGAGATTCTTTTTATCGAGCGACTACTTTTGGAAGATATTTTTAGTCGGGTTAGGGAGGACTGTATCTTGGTTATTTGAGAGAGATCGGTTTGTTGCATAAGTTTTAATGTGTTGGATTACTAATTTATTGGCTTGAGTACTTAGATATGTACAAATTTGTGTTGTGTTGTCTTGATTACTATTGGGTTGCTGGTTTCTTGACTTGTTTTTGTTGGAACACCTAGAATATTGATTGATCGTCGCTATATAGCAATATTGCTGAACGCGACGTTAAACCGTAATTCATTCTCTCTCTCTC
>JAVTVY010029017.1:0-11996 GCA_036873755.1 Hanleya hanleyi | reverse complement strand
AATAGACTGAGAAATCTAGCATATTCAGAGTAAGATCCAAGGCTAGGTACATGTGAGCCTGGTCAAAAGCCAGGGAATAAACAGGGCTGTTCCGTACTCCACAGAAATACGCCTACAAAGGAAATCAAAACCAGAATTAAATTACGGATCTAACGGAGAAATTTGTGTGAAATAAACAGCAAAGATTTATGTTTTTGTAAAAGTTGTTAAAAGTCATTTTCCCCATAAGAAAAATACATGCATAAATAAGAATGAACAGCATATAAAATTATCAACCAGCCCAGCAGAATTATGACATGAACCGTACAATGCACAGAGAACTGTCTCCGTCCTTGAAAGTATTTGAATGGGGCACTGGTCAAGGAACAGTGTTGTTTTCTGATTACATCTGTCCCTCATTATAGCATGGCTCATTAAAGTGATCATAAGCCCTCAAGTAAAGTTTCCATCAAATGAAAGACCATTGCAAACATTGTCGGAAAATATTTATTGTAATTTTTTACGATTTTATTTTACACAGAGTAAACTGCAATTAAAGCATTGCATTCTATGGTGGTCTGTTGCAATCATATTTAGGTCCAATGACGTCACACTGCCTTAATACATATATTTCAAACTTTGTATGCACTTTCCAGTGCTTGATTCAAGCTTAAGGTATGTATACTTTGAGTTTTAACACAGACTCGCTGTTCCAATGTGCATGTTCTAAAATCTGGGAAATTAAATGCAAGATTCAAATTGACTTGACACTCATGAGTCACCATCTCCCAGATTTTGGTGAAACATGCACATTGGAACAGTGAGTCTGTGTTGAAACTCAAAGTATACACACATTAAGCTTGAATCAAGCACCGAAAAGTGCATACAAAGTTTGAAATATATGTATTAAGGCAATGTGACGTCACTGGACCTAAATATGATTGCAACAGACCACCATAGAATACAATGCTTTAATTGCAGTTTACTCCGTGTAATAAAATCGTAAAAAATTAAAATAAATATTTTCCGACACTGTTTGCAATGGTCTTTCATTTAATGGAAACTTTTCTTGAGGGTTTACGATCACTTTAAGAAGCATGTCTCAGTACAATGTGGTTTCTAATACAATGAAACCTGTGTACACTGATCATGCTTGTGACGAGATTATAATGTCGGTCTTGACAGGGTTCTGGTTTATCAAGGTTCAAAGTACTTTAAATTTAAGTATTGGGACAATGGATAATGTCGGTATTTAAAGGTTGCCTTGGTCGGTTTACCCAGGTGTCGGTATTCACCGATTTCACTGTATGTCCCTTGATTGTACAAATGGTCACCCGACAGAGGTACCTATAGCAAGGTGTGTCAACAACACAGACTATTTCTTCTTCCCTAATCTCAGCATTATAAGATGGACTGTCCAGAAGAGACCCATTTCACAAGAGATGTGCAGTTAAACCTGTGAATACCGACCAACCTCTAAAATACAGACACTATCTTGCATCCCAATTCATATATATAAAGTATTTTGAACCTTGATAAACCAGAATTCTGTCAAAACTGACACTATAATCTGGTCCCAACATGGTCGGTTTAAACAGGTTTCACTGTAGTTTGTGGTTTTAAATGAGGGTCTTGCTCAAATCCTCCAAAATAAGCTCGCATACACACCTGTATTAGGACATACCTGTAATGGCTGTGTTTGTCGCTTGTCCCACAGTCGTGTCATGCCATACCTGGATGTACCCGTCACTATAGCATTGGCCAGGTCAGTTTGCAGACAGTATAGAGCTGAATCATAGGGCTCTTCCCACTGAGATACGCTGGACAGAAAATGGGATATGGAAATTGTTATCGACACATTGATACAATATTGACTACATAATACCAAAAACTGATTTGAAATAAATAATATTGTGTTCAAACTACATAATATGAAAGAACTCGAAGATTGATCACTGTAACACATGTTAGTTTCACATTGAATTCAATTTTCATTCTTTTGCTCAAAGGAGATTCAGAAAAATTAATTGCATGTCAAAATAAAATAATAGTGTTTCTGTGATGGTTGGCATTTTAAGATTACGAAATTATAATGCAGCTGAATATTTGGGAAAGACGAATCAAGAAAATAAGCATGATAAGAGACCGCAAAAAGAACATGTTTTACATTAAGTTTTGCATAAAGAACATGTTTTACATTAAGTTTTGATATACTGAAACCCATGATATAAGCAACTGTGTTATCCAGAGAAATGAGTGTATCATCAATGTTAATGTCAATGTTACAATCCTAAACTTACCAAGACCCTGTCCTTGTATCCCATAGCCGGAGAAATGTGTCATAACCACACGATAACAGCGTCTGTGGTGTGTCAAACTGTATGTCTAAAATCCCTGCCCCACGTCTGTGTCGACTCCGCAGATCGTATAATTTACTGCCACTGTGTAGTGAAGAGAGAAAAGGGGGAATCAAAGACAATCCTTAACATGACATTTCAACCTCAAAGTGAGAGGTCAACCTCAACATGACATTTCAACCTCAAAGTGAGAGGTCAACCTCAACATGACATTTCAACCTCAAAGTGAGAGGTCAACCTCAACATGACATTTCAACCTCAAAGTGAGAGGTCAACCTCAACATAAACCTGTGAACCTCAAAGTCAGTGGTCTGATACCAAAGTGAGAGGTCAACCAAAAAGCGAGAGGCCAACCAAAAAGTGAGGTGTCAGCTTCTATGTGGCCTTATCTTTTACATCAGTAGTTATAAATTATACCACACAGACGGTGTAAACTGATACATGGGAAAACCCTGTTTTTTTAATTACAAGGAATTCAACAACGATAATTTTTCTTTTCTCTTTTATTGCTGACAATATTATTCTTGCTGGCAATATTATTCTTGCCTCATAAAATTTGTCAAGTACAATAAACATGTGAATGACCTCATTTTCCAGTATACAGTTATTGAGAACCACCGGATTACATACCTGTTGAGATCCCAAAGTGATAAGGGCGCATCCCCGAGACAACCCGCTGTCCCCACAGCAAATGAACTGTGAAATCAACAAACATACATTGCATACAGGAAGTTTATTCATCCTTCAAAAGATCAGTTTGCTGTGAAAATCTTTGATATGGAGATATATAGAACATTTCATTACTGTATGCATGATACATCGAGTTGCTTTTAAAGATGTAATTAGCCTAAAAATTGGAGAAATGTTATGGTTGCATGAATGGAGAGCTATTAATGCACTCCCTATTTGAGTTTGGTCGAGGGTTATAACTTTGCATACCCTGGGTAGAAAACCTCAACTGATAATATTATACGACTGTGTGCGTTACTCTTTCTCCATTGAAACATTTGCCGTTTTTCATATTGACTCTGAAGCGGGTCCATAATTGTGATATTGACTCAACCAATGAAAATTGTCGTTGGATTGGCTATCGGTTTACACTTTGGCTGACAGCAGATACAAGATTGTTGGGAGGAAAGCAAATGCCTACTATATTCTATATAGCCTATTCTAACTACTTTCACCAATTTAATGAGAAGGAGACATCATATAATAAAACAATTAGTCTTTTGATATAGGTCAATATTTTGTCTCATGGACCTGAGAAAACAATATTCATCTCGGCCTCGGAAAATATTGTTTTCTCATGTCCACCAAACCACATATTGACATCATCAAAAGACTGTAATTGTACATAAATGTGATATACCTGCCATCTGGTGCTATAGAGACTGACCAGACCCGGTCAGGGAACCCTAATGCATGTCTCTCCCTCTGACCCTCATCCTCTGTGGCTGACAATATCTAATAACAGAAATGGAAAATGGAACGATCATTCCACAGGGAACCATAAAACAAGAGTTTGAAGGCTCAAACATCACCTGTCTGGTTTGTAGAAGTCAAGGATGAGGATGCTGTACTGCCGAATATAAGATGTCTGTCTGTCTATCTGTCCCGGCAAGCAATTATACCATGCCATGCATGAAAGAAAGTGTTTTGGTTTTATCCTTTCGTCTCATGTTTACGGGAGTTCAGTTTAAACTCCACACAACAAATTTTACCGAACAGAATACGTTTATTGGAAGCAGATAAAAGGTTTGTGTGGCAGTGCTACTCAGCCAGAATGGAGGTAATTTTGTCTGAAATGCATAGGTTCATAGGCATGCTCACACCAAGCACAGGTGTATTTCTCTATTTCCCAGCAATATGGTCACATTTTCATGAACTCACTCTGACTGTCTTATCTCTTGAGCCAGAGATAATGGTGGAACTGTAACAGTCTACACATTGTGTCTCACTGTTGTGGACTCTGTCACAGTGAAACCAGGTGTCGCCACTGTCTGTGAACCAGCCAATCACACTGCCATCCCTACAGAAGAATAATACATATCATGAGGGTTTTTACACTGTATAGTTTTATCACTTGAGAGAGAGATTTCAAATTTCAGTTAATCACTTCAGCACCAAATGGGTGCAAATATGTGAAAAGAACCCAATGCAAAAAGGTAATTTGATTATTAGAATACTGAAATAGTGTCTTGAACAAATTTGCAACAACTGAAAATAAAAAAACAGGGGAAGTAACCTTGGTTGGTCAAGTGAGGGAAAGAGTTATCTCCCTTACTCTGCTGAAATAAGGTTGGATACAACGGGATGCACACATCACAAGACTAAATAGAAAATATATTTTTTCGTGAAAAGGCAAAGGCCTCACAGCCACATCCTCCTTACATCAGAGTTTGCACATCTTGCCTTCAGTGTGACAACCTCTGCTTGATTACTTACCCACTTCAGTCATTATTGATTATGATTCCCACAGCATTCATACAGGTTCTTTTGACGCCGTGTTCTATACGTGAGTAATAGACAATGCCTCCAGTGTCTCTGATAGACAAGATAGAAGAATAAAGAAGTAGTACCTGCATCCTGCAACAGTTATTTCCCCTTTGCAAGAAAACCGGCTGATGTCTGCCTGGAGACCACACAGTTTCCGTTTCTTTTCTTCATGAAGACAGCCTCTTCTGCTCTGCCGATAGCATCGGATCTCATTGCCAGTCGATGCCCATAAACATCGGTCTGTAAGCTGTAGCCATGGTAGCTGCCTGTGAATTAATTATACGCTATACATGTACATGAATGCCATTACGGGTGCTGGACAGATTAATTAATATAGATCTTGGACATGAAAAATAATTGAAGTAAAAGAGGAGGTTTTTTTAACTATTCATAAATGATGTAAATCTATGGATCAAGTTATCTTACTATTCCAGGAAAGGACCACCATGCTTACATTTATGATCATTTTGGAAACTTCAGGTCAAACAAAGTCCAGTTATCATCGATCAAGTATATTTCCTATGCTGGAGAAATAGGAAAGAGGGCGAGGGAAGTGCAATATAGCACTGCCGGAAGTCCATTGTGTTATATTAACTAACACAACAGTAACTAGTAAGTGATTGAGTAGGATTTAACGTCCTTTTCAGTCATATCACGACAGTGCCTACATGTGCCAGAACACGAGAGTGTCCACAGTTCCTATTATTCTGGACACCGATCAGCCCAGTCAGTACAGCACCCGGTCACCCATCCAAGTATTGACCGAGCTCAACGTTGCTTAACTTCGGTGATCTGACAAGAACCGGTGTGCCCAACGTGATATGCCGTAAAAACGCCACCAATCCTGCATATATATACCAATAGTGTACTTAATTTAGAATCTGTAGTTCATCACTAAGGGCAGTGAAACCCGGTATCCAAGAGGGGTTCAGGGTGTTCGGGCAAACCCCGCTTTTGAAAAAAAATACTAATTTGTTCATAACAATGCCCAGTGTACCCCCTGATACGGCCTTCTCAAGCCGAACACAACCACACCAAATGATATCCTGGCTACGGCCCTAGATAAGAAGTTGAAGAACAACAATTTTAAATGCGATGCACACGTTTACCTGCACTTGTGTTTTGCCACGATGACATTTCGGAAAAGGCCTTGAGTCCAGTTCTGAGAGAGACGACACTTCTCCTTCAAAGGGAGGTTATCTAAATATCTGTAGAAAAACATCAATTATGAATAAGCTTACACCCTTTCATTCAATTCTCCCTGAAGGTGCAGACAGACACCTCTGACCTATATTGGTATATTGAAAGCATATGTTCATTGGAAAACAAATACACAAAATTTTATTTGAATATTCCTAAATTTGTTGCCGTGGCAACCATCTCAGTTTAATAGAAATAACATAAGAGATTTTGTCCAAAAAAAATGTTTGTCTTTAGATGAAGACCAACTTTACAGAAGTTATAAATTATAACCTCTATCAAAATCTTTACTGTTCATAAAATAATGATATTTTGACCAGTAGTGAAGTCACAGAGTGTAATGACCTTTGTTAATCCATTCATGACCGCTGTTTATCCATTTAATACAGTTCATTACTATGCTTAACAACCCTCATGCCTTCAAGTGCATGTGATATATTAAGAAAACTTACATAAACATGAGATTTCTACCTTTATATGTGTATTAGTTTGAAGCTAATCGAAATGGAAAGTTCTGAGAGCATAACTGTATGATCGGAACGGAAAGTGCATGATTGGAAAGCACAGTTTTGAGAGCGCAAGTGTATCATCGGAATGGAAAGTTCTGAGAGCACAAGTGTATCATTGAAAAGGAAAGTTCTGAGAGAACAAGTGTATGATCGGAATGAAAAGTTCCGAGAGCGCAAGTGTACATTTGGAACAGAAGGTTTGCATGATCGGAACAGAAAGTTCATGACTGGACAGGAAAGGAAAGTTTTGAGGGGCGCAAGTGTATCATCGGAATTGAAAGTTCTGAGAGCGCAAGTGTATCATCGGAATTAAAAGTTCTGAGAGCGCAAGTGTATGATCAGAACAGAAAGTTCTCAGAGAACAAATGCATGATTAGAACAGAAAGTTTTCACAGCACAAGTGTATCATCAGAATAGAAAGTTCTGAGCGCATGAGTGTATGATCAGAATGACAAGTTCCGAGAGTGCAAGTGTACAATTGGAACGGAAAGTTTGTATGATCAGACCGGAAAGTGCATGATTGGAAAGAAAAGTTTTGAGAGCGCAAGTAAATCATCGGAATAGAAAGTTCTGAGAGCGCAAGTGTATACCTATACCTATCCTCTTCTGTCTTCTAGGCCTAATGAATGGCCTGTTACAGATCACTGATATTGACATAGTTTGCAGCAAACATGTGTACTGGCGTTTGGCAGAAACGAAATCAACTGAGATGAGTGTCCACTCTACTTTTGAATGAGAACAAACTGGGTGTGGATACCATGGTGTAAGGAAGCGAATTCCACAAGTTATACGCACACGTAAACCGAAGAAGTTGAATCTGACTTGTTTGCTTGCACGAATTTTCACGATCTTCTGGCTGTGCTCTCGAGTTCGCATCTCACAATCAACAGTAAAGGGGTACTGTGGTACATTCTACAGATCGTTCAAGTATTAATACACCTCTATAAGGTCACCACAAGCACGCCTGTAATACAGGCTGGGAAGGTCCAAATCCCTTAAACGTTCTTCGTATGATAAATTCTTCATTGACGAAATCAGTTTCGTTGCTCTACGCTGCACATTCTCCAAGACAGTGCAGCTTTTCCTGTATACTGGAGAGGATATCACATGACCATATTCCAGATGAGGTCGAACTAGTGAAACGTAAAACCTTAAGAACGAGATTTTGTCCAAGTAAGTGTATGACCTCCGTATCAGCCCTAGGATTCTGTTTCCTTTATCTGCAGCCTTGTCGCAGTGGTGGTCAAATTCCAACTTATTGTCCACATGAATACCGAGGTCTTTTTCTAGTTCTGTCTTCTCCAAATATACGGGCTGTCCCTGCATTGACAAACTGTAGTCGTAACCTTCGTTTCGATAACCAATGTGCATTACTTTGCACTTACTAGGGTTGAACCTCAGGAGCCATCGGTCCATCTTTCGAGACGATCAATATCTTGCTGTAGTTCTTCACAGTCTTCTAAACTATTTATACACCTAAAAATTGTGACATCATCTGCGAACAGTTTAATGGTAGTTTGGATTATATCTGTATGATTGGAAAGTTCTGAGAGCTCAAGTGTATGATCGGAACGGAAAGTTCTCAGAGCACAAATGCATGTCAGATTGGAACAGAAAGTTTTGATAGCACAGAATAGAAAGTTCTGAGAGCACAAGTGTATGATCGGAACGGAAACTGCTGAGCACACAAGTGTATGATTCGAATGGAAAGTTCTGAGAGCACAAGTGTACAATTGGAACGGTAAGTTTTGAGAGCGCCAGGGTATAATTGGAACTGAAAGTTCTGAGACTGTGAATGTAGGATCTGAAGACAGTGTTCTAAGAGCATGAGTATATGATTGGAACGGGAAGTTCTCAGAATGCAAGCGCAAGAATACGATTGGAACAGTAAGTTTTAAGAGGGCAATTGTATGATTGGAAAGGAAAGTTCTGAGAGCGCAAGTGTATGATCGGAACAGAAAGTTCTGAGAGCAAAAGTGCATGATTGGAACGGAAGTTCTGAGAGGGCAAGTATATGACCAGAATGGAAAGTTTCAGTTGTTCAATTGTATGATTGGAACAGGAAGTTCTGAGAGTGCAAGTGTATGGGTGTACGGACATTTCCCCCAGTGGACATTTCCCCCAGCGGATATTTCCCCCATGGACATTTTCCCCAGTGGACATTTCCCCCATCCTATATGTTTAGGTTATTTTGAACATCTATATATAGTTTTTTAATAATTTGGCAATAATACAATTTTTTTATATTTTTTTAATTTTCTATATATAAGGATATAAGGATTTCCACATATGTTTTACGATAAATGAGTCACATAGTGATAAGATATAATACATATACACAGTATATATTAGTATTATACAGTCTTATATAGCACATTTTAAACATAGAAGATGTATACATGGTATATAGCATAACATTAACTGTTCGTATAGGTCGGTGTCACGAAGCCATTCGATGAGAATAAAACTGAACTAAAGTGAAAAAACTGAGGTAAAAAATAGAACAAAATCATATTGTTTAAAAATACATCTTTTATTTTACCACTATGTGATATAATATTTTCATAAAATGTTAAAATATATACTATGACGTATATGAATATTTTATGTTATCACTATGTGATCCATGCATTATATTGTTTAAAATGTGCTATATAATATATAATGTGCTTTCTCGTAAAACTTATTGTAAAAATATGTGTTATATTGTCTTAAAATGTGCTACAAGACTGTATAATACTACTATACTGTGTATAATATCTTATCACTATTTCACTCATTTATCGTAAAACATATGTGAAAATCCTTATATCCTTTTTATAGAGAGTAAAGAAATATTTGAAAAAAAATTGTGTTTTTTCTAAATTATTTAAAAACTATGTTAAAAAAATAACCTAAAAATATAGGGTGGGGGAAATGTCCACTGGGGGAAATGTCGATTGGGGAAAATGCCCACTGGGGGAAATGTCCATGGGGGAAATGTCCGCTGGGGGAAATGTCCACTGGGGGAAATCTCCACTGGGGGAAATGCCCTGGATTCAAGTGTATGATTGGGAAGGAAAGATTGTGAGTGCTGATTCAATCGGAGTTTACAAATAAATGATAAAAATAAGATCTGACTTCTCGGAGTCACACATCACTTTTTTTATTTTCATAAAGGATTATAAATAATCACTTCGTTTTAGTGGACCTTGTTCTCTGACAAGCTGACACCTGTCAAAATGATTGCGCAAAGGGGGGGGGGGGATAGCTCCGGTGTAGCCTTGTTCCATACTACGTGAGAACAACGCTACGGCTGCAAGCCAGTCACCAGATCGAGTTGTTGGGAAATTGCCGTACGGGCAATATTTGCCGAACCAATTGACCATAACCAATAAAATAATTCGATTCTATGTCCACTTACCAGGGTTCATACACTTACAGAGAACCAAAATTCCATGACTTTTCCATGACTTTCCAGATGCCCAAAACAAAATTCCAGGACCAATATTCGGAAAAATTGTGCAAGAAGATGTCCATAAACATACCCACTCTCCTGGTATGTTCTGACCCGACATTGTCTGAATATTTACTGTGGTCATATTCACAGTTCCGTAAATATATGTAGTATATATATACGTCAGAGCAATGTTTCGTGATAATTTCGGGAGTTATCTTCAATAACTCCACAGGCATATCTCTCTTCAGGGGCCGCCTTTTAATACAGGAAGGTGTTAGCCATCAAATCTTCGATTTGCGTAGCAGTTTCTTTAAGTTTCTTCGCTTCTTTAATCATCCGTTAGAAGTCAGAAATAATATTCCTATTTTCAGTGACTGGTGTTGGTATAGAAGAAAAACCCTTGGGCAGCAGTAAGATGTCGTCATGGGACAGCCTCAGTTTAGAGATGTTTCTGATGTATGTCATGGCTAATGCAATTTCCACATATCTCAACATATTTCATATGTTTACTTTTCTTGGATCGTTGTTTCTGGTGAGTTGTATAGTTTTCATTCTGCCTCTTCGAGTCAGAGTGAATTCAGTAGAGTCAGTAATTAGCTTCGAAGATCTGTGTAAATTTCTCCCTCTTCCAAACGCAAAAGCCGGAGGGTATGGACATCAGTAGGTTGTCGTCATCGGACCGCCTCAGTATAGAGTTGTTTCTCATGTTAGTCTTGGCTAGTACCAATCTCGCTTCGCGAGATCCTTATCGACATTTTTCAACATATTTCATATGTTTACTTGTCTTGAGTCGTTCCTGTTCTTTTCTGTTGATGGTATTCCTGTCTAATAAGTTCCCATTAGACAATTGTATGGCACATTAGGTTTAGCACCTTTTTATGCGTTGAGTTGATGTCGATCTCAGGGATTTCGACGTAATAAGTGTTGTCATACAGCTGAGCGTAGGCTCCAGCTATATACTGATCATTGTCTAGAATAACAGTCGTGTTATTCTTATCCAATTTGGTGATAACTATAATTCAAGTCATCGGACCTCAGTTTACTGAGCGACTTCCGCTCCCCCGTAGATAGATTATCTCCGTATACGCTTCGCGTATATGAAGTTAGCTCAAGTCTTGTGGCATACAGATAAATCTCCGTGCTGTTCAATCCAAGTGGTGACTGGAATTCGGAATTCGCGCCAACCACCCGTCGTACAGCTCATTCTCTAGCCAGATATCGTTGAACCGGCACTTTCCCGGCATAGCCTAAAGCTTTGTTAGTTTAGCCTGGTTTTTTTTTCACTTGCACGCTTCGATGAATAAACAAAATGGCGACCGTTTCACTACAAAAGACGTCAAGAGTTATCGTTCTTGAATACGGTAATTTCGGGAACCTCGAAATAATCGTCAATGATCCACGTGGCAAAAGGTTTCCGATATTCTGCCGCGGTTTTCGTATAACGTAAACACCGTATGAAATTACCAAAGAATTCTAGATTTACCCCAAGTTCTTTTCGACCACGATTTTCGTTTGACAAGTTTAGAAATTGAAATTCAAACAAATACATGATGGACATTATATTGAGAGCAAGAAATACAAAATTTCATGACTTTCCCTGACCCAAGCTTAATATTCTTTATTTCCCTGACTTTCCAGGACCTGGAATAGGCAACATTTTTTTACATGATATTCCAGAAATTCCATGACCCGTACGAACCCTGACTTACCTTTCATAAAAATCCTTGTTTATGAGTGACCGTCCGTTTTTAGCTTGGCAAGAGATCGAAACTCGGACGAGGGGGGGTAAAACTGTCCCCATCGCCGCCATCTTTACATCGATAAGTTTTACATGGACAGTATAACCCCCTCGTCCGAGTTTCGATCTCTTGCCAAGCTAAAAACGGACGGTCACTCATAAACAACGATTTTTATGAAAGGTAAGTGGACATAGAATCGAATTATTTTATTGGTTATGGTCAATTGGTCTGGCAAATATTGCCCGTACGGCAATTTCCCAACAACTCGATCTGGTGA
>JAVTVY010029016.1:0-13551 GCA_036873755.1 Hanleya hanleyi | reverse complement strand
GAGCCTGTTGAATTAGGTTTTTGTTTTTGCAGTACACGAGCATCGCTCAGGTATGTTCATCACTGACAGTTCTGTATTGGTCTAACTATTTAATACTATTTTTCAGTTATGCCTCCCCATCGTGCGGCCCGTAAAGGGGTCAAGCTGGCTGTGGCGAAGGCCCAGGCGAATTGGCGGACTGCTGTCAAATATTTGAGGCATTGAGGGGTTGGGAGACATAAAGTATCCAACGCATGGTCCACGTCTTAGATGATTTCCTATTCATTCATAAGGACAAGTTGAAATGCAGTCAGGACCTGGTTTCCTTCAAATCTATGTGTGAGAACATAGATGTACCATTGGCCCCAGATATGACGGTAGGTCCTTCACAGATTCTCCCTTCCTGGGGTGCGAGCTGGATACAGTAGCCTTCGAGGCCCGTCTGCCTCTCGACAAACTTGCCCGCTGTTACGAATTGATCAATACCTGTCTAAACAAGGATAAAATAACCTTGCATAGCCTGCAACAAATTCTAGGTACCTTGAATTTTGCTTGCAATGTGATAGTTCCAGGTAGGGCTATCCTTCGAAGGTTGCATGATCTCACTATCGGAGTGTCGAAACCTTATTACCAAGTCGGTTAGAGACGACCTGCTGATGTGGCTTTCATTTCTGAGAGATTTTAATGGTAGGTCATTATTCCTAAGTTTGGAATGGTTGACCTCGGATTCCCTGGCATTTTACACGGACGCTTCTGGTGGCTTAGGTTATGTGGCAGTGTTTGGCAAGCATTGGTTTTCTGGGTCATGGGACACAAACTGGCGCCACCGGAATATCACTTTACCTGAGTTGTACCCGGTCGTCCTCGCTATTGAATTATGGGGAGCCTCACTTAGCAATCAACGTGTCAGGCTGTTTACCGATAATCTGGCCATGGCATACATCATCAACAAGCAAACAAGTAAGGAAAACAGGGTTATGTCATTAATCCGGCGTGTGGTTCTTTCAACTCCAGGTTTGGGAATTCCGACCTCTGTCACCGGAAGCAAACAGCGAGCCAACCCAACTTCCACCCCTTCCTCCACTGACCTGGTGAATCGGCTATCACAGCTAGTCGATAGCTCTTTGGCTCCACCATCAGTCCTCAGCTATTCACAGACTTGGTTCATATTCTCGGGGTTCTGTACAGTTTCAGTTTCAGTTTATTGGCATAAGAATCAGCGTAGCTGTTTTTCATCTTAGCACAAATAATATACATATATACATTAACGGGATAAAACAAAATATAGTTAAACAACAAAATATGGATAAAAACAAATGAAAACATCACATACTATTATTGCACTGGTTATGATACAGTATATGCATCACTAAGATATTAAAACGGCTCTACGTGACTTAAAATATGATTTTTACAATGTCGTTTAAAAGTTTGGATTGTTCCACAGCTCTGGATCTCATTTGGGAGGCTGTTCCAACACAACGCCCCAAGATGGGTCAATGAATTTTTGAGACAATTTCCTCGAAAGAGGCCGTTTACAGCATTTCTGGTGTTATGAGGGTGAACATCCGAGGCAAGTTTGAAGCAATTTTGAAAGTGAACAGGCATTTCCTTGTTCAAAGTTTTCCAAACAAGTACACATCTATTAAAATAAAAACGCTGTTTCACACTTAACCATTTACATTCTCGTAACATGTCAACTCGGTGAGTTCGAGCACCACATTGCAATATTATCCTCATAGCTCTATTCTGTATCCTTTGCAATCTACCAATATCACTAACATTTGCAACACTATAGACTGTGGAACGATAATCCAAGTGTGGTAGGACAATGGTGTTATACAGAGTAAATTTGGCATCCTTCGGAATAAAAGGCCCGACTCTTTTCAGGACCCCAATGCTCCTATTGAGTTTTTTGACTGTGTAGTTAACATGGTCGCTAAATCTTAAACAGTCATCAATTTTGACACCTAGATATTTAATATTTTCACATTGAGAAATAGTATTATCACATAGGGTCAGTTCCAGGTTCGTATCCATATTTCTTTTCTTAGATTGTGTGCCGATCAACATAGCATTCGTTTTCTCGAAATGTAGGCTTAATCTATTTGCACGTAGCCACGTGTACACATTAGACAAATCCAGCTGGATTTTTGCCTTGACAATTGTAATGTCTGAATTAGCATAATAAATGGCTGTATCATCAGCGTACAGATTAGATTCACAGTGATCTAGGCAACAGGTAATATCGTTGATATACAATAAGAATAACAGGGGCCCTAATACCGACCCCTGTGGGACACCCATGTTAACAGTTCGAGGCGTAGACATGAAATCATTTGCTATCGTCACTTGCTGTCTGTTGCACAAGAAGCTTTTAAACAGATTTGTACAATGAAAACCATAGAAATTTAATTTGGAAAGAAGAATGCTGTGGTCGACTGTGTCAAACGCTTTACGTAAGTCCAAGGCAACCATACCTATGAGCTTACCTTCATGGATTTTTTCATAACAATACTCGGTCAACCTATGCAAGCTAGTTTCGGTGGAGTGACCTTTTCTGAACCCAGCTTGTGAATCATTCAATATGCCATGTTCCTGAATGAACTCGTACATTTGTTCATGAATAATTTTCTCTATGAGTTTAGAAAAAATTGATAAAATAGAAATAGGTCTATATTTGCGTTTGACTTATGAATAGGCGAGACCCGTGCAGTTTTCCATTCCTGAGGGAACTGACCGGTAGACAGACATTTGTTTATTATTAAGGTCAGACTACTTGAAATACCTGGAGCTGCTATTTTAAGAAGATTGGATTGATAATTATCCAGCCCAGTAGCTTTTTTGAGTGATAAATTCACAAGCCGTTTCAAAATATTTTCTTCACTAACCAAGTTAAAATTGAATGATGGGAAAGGGTTAGGAAACATTCTATGTAAATAGTCGACAGGGGATATGTACGAGTTACCATATACCGCTGACTCTTCCCATATCAGTGCACACCTTAGCCTACTTCATATCTTTTCTCTCCTCCTTTCATTACTCTGCTGCAACCATTTCAATCCATATATCAGCCATTGGCTATATCCATAAAATGAAAAATCTGCCAGACCACTCTTCATCATTCCTAATACGGAAATTACTCCGTGCATATCATAAGTCATCCCCCTCGATCGATCTCCGATTGCCTATCACACGACAGGTGCGACACGTCCTCGTGGATGCATTGCCATACACAATCGCATCATTATACCGTAGAACTCTTTTTCGGGCCATGTTTTTATTAGCATTTCGAGCATTCCTTAGAATAGATGAGATGACTTCTACACCAAAAACAGATCAAACCCTGCTATTCATGCGCAATATTCATCTCTCGACAAAGCCCAACGACCTTGTTTTGACCATCACCGTCTCTAACTACAAACACTCAACTGGACGCTCAGTTCACATGACTATTTCTAGTACCCATGGGAAGTACTGTGCTGTTCAAGCAGTTCAGTCATTTCTTCAGTTACGAGCGAACTCGCCAGGCCCCCTGTTTGCATATCCTCCAAATTATCCAATTTCCCAAAGAGAGTTCTTGTTGGAACTCCGAAATGCCCTCATTTTCTCAGGGCTACCGGCATCGCATTACAAACCACACAGTTTTAGAATCGGTGCTATGACGGAGGCCTTTTCTCAAGGCCTCTCTGATGCACATATTCGCCAGCTAGGGTGGTGGCGGTCAGATGCATCCAAATCTTACATTAGAACCAGCACAGTCATAAATCTCTGTTAGTCAGACTAGAGAGAGCACATTACAGGTATGCAGGTAGAAAGTGGGCTACTTTCTCCTGGAGTAAATCCTACCATTAATTTTTATCCCATTACGTTGGAGGTTGCGAGTTGCACTCATCACAAATTTGATAGCATGCACACATGCAATTTGTCGCAGGGACTGCTTCAGAATAATTGAATTCATCAATTCCTTCCTTCTTGTGAGGGCCATGGGCCAGTTAATTAACATGTACCTGCGTCTTTATCCCCTAATGTAAATATGTGTTGTTTTGAATGCATAGGCACACAGGCACTACGAATTTGGGTCGCTGAATGCACCCAATTAGAGGTATTCAGGTCCGTGTAACCTTGCACAGTTCAATTTTCGTTTTTCGTTTTTGGTTTCTCAAAATCAAAAATTGAAATTTGACCATCAATTTTCAATTTTCGTTTTTTGTTTCTGTAATCTCAAAATCAAAAATTGAAAATTGACTGTCAATTTTCAATTTTTGATTCTGGGATTACAAAAACAAAAAACGAAAATTGATATTTGACAGTCAATTTTCAATTTTCGTTTTTCGTTTTGCTTCACGCAAAAATGAAAATCAAATATTGAAAATTGCCTCCACTTGTCCGTTTTTCGTTTTTTTTTTTTTGATTTTAACTTTGACGTATCAATGTTAAGTTCGTATGTGGACGGGTTATGATGTCACTTCCAGTACGACGAGTAGAATAGAAAACGCAAATCATGTCGTATAAGAGGTGTGGAGCGTGAGAGGCATGTGGCCGCCCAAGCCACCCTCGGGAGCCAGTGTATTGATATATTTGTTACTGTATCTATGCAATGCCTTAGTTAGTTGCACACGGTAGTTCTGGATATAAAAAAAGATCAAGGGGTATCCTCTAAATCAAACCAATTATTGAACAGGTTCAGCTAGCTCATTACGCCAATCCACTAGCTGGACGGTTTGAGATGTGACATCGCTGGCATAACTTTGATGTCAGGCTGAAATCGACATCGAGAGTCAAGGCAAGAACCGCCGGCTTGGGATACCGACATGCTAATTCAAAATAACCTCGGGGGATGAAATGTTCGAGATTGCGGCAACGACTCAAGAACTCACTCGAATCACCAAAAATGTCCAGGTAAACTCTGTGCGGGGATTCACGATTTACCTGGACTTGTGAAGATGCACCAGACAGGTCTGGATATGTGGCATCCCGCTGTTCTCATTGGTTATTGGCACTGAGGCCTGAGCCAATCAGGACGTAGTCTTAGATTTTCTCATTTCTAAAAATAGATGTTTAGAGCGCTATAAAAGCGAACAGCATTCATGCATACAACCGCTATTTGTTACTGATTTGAAATATAGTATTTATAAAGATATCAACAAAGATTTATACCAATAAGAGTAAGCATCGCGGTGATGGGCCGCGAAATCCGTACATGGCAAGCGGCCCGTAAACCACCATTTCAAACAAGCACACAATCGCCACGTTTGATGTCAGACGTCTGAATGATTGAACGTTTCAGGTCCAATCTTCATTCTCTATTTTTGGGACCTGGATCGTTGGAGCGTTCAGATGCACTTCAACGTTCAGCGTCAAAAACGCTTCAACGCTTTAAGTGCGGGTGTCAAACGCTTCAACGCATCGACGCGGGAAGTTCCTTTGGGGGTTATGATTAGGGTACCCACGTATTTATTATACTACCCTACTTTAATGAAACTCCCATGTGTATCAACCCCGTTGTTCTCCATATAATGCTATAATGCATATAATACACCTGCTGCACGAATGCCTACTCGCTTCTGCACATGCGCAGTTGGCCCATTATATTCTAGCTCGAATGCCTGGCTCCAGGGTTCTATAGTGTAGTGAAACTCCCACATCTTTCCCCTTACTGGTTTTCCATATTATGCTCCACACCTGCCTAAACAATCCGATTTGCGCTTTCCATACTACTTTGCGGACCGAAAGCGACATCTTAAGTCTTGCGCGTGCGCAGTTAACATTGACGAGTGAAAGTTAAAATCAAAAAACGAAAAACGGACATGTCGAGGCAATTTTCAATATTTGATTTTCATTTTTGCGCGAAGTAAAACGAAAATTGAAAATTGAATGTCAAATTCCAATTTTTGATTTTGAGAAACCGAAAACGAAAAACGAAAATTGGAAATTGACGGTCAAATTTCAATTTTTGATTTTGAGAAACCGAAAACGAAAAACGAAAATTGAAAATTGACGGTCAAATTTCAATTTTTGATTTTCCTACGAAGTAGGCTACAGATCGCAAATTGTCCGGTAATGAGTGAGTGAGTGAGTGAGTCAGTCCATCCGAATCCTTTCGTCGGCAAAATAAGGAGAACCGTTAACATTAGAACCTTGATTTTTGGCATGAACGTGCATTAGGGCATTGTTACCAGCAAGTTCTGATCTGAAATAATTCTGATTAAAATTAGATTTATAATTAACACTTCAGTATATTGTAATAGATACATACCATCCATGTCAGTGGATTTAAAAGTCATTAAGGCTTGTCCTTGGAACAAACACAGAGAGAGGCTTTATCCGAGCCTTGTGGTTTTTAACAGTGATTTATATCCAAGCCCACTGAGATAAGGCTGGTTTCTACTCGTGCTGCTTGTCACATCAAATTACAGTGGTCGGTGTCCTGTATAGCAGATACTATAGTATATTATTGCATGCCTGTCAACTACCCTGGAACATTTTCTAGCTTAGACATTAAACAGCCCGCTAAACTTGCCATCAAATGTGATAAGGCTGGGAGTACAAGAATGTGCGGTGTATTTTCTGTGGACTGTGTAGGCTGTACAGTCTGAATGAAGACAGCCTAGCAGAATTAGTTAAAGCTAGGTGGTTTAACGTTTATCAATGAAGAAAATCACCGATCAACCGCCATAGAATATAATGTGAAACAAGAAAACCGGAATAGTACATTCATCAGATTGCCGATGCCCAAAATGTGTTGTCTCATATATCTAGCTAACAACGTGATGTAGAGACGCTATTTACTCGTCTTTGTACCGGTTATGCTCAGGAGAATGGCATAGAATCATTATTATCTTGTGCATAGAAGGTGTTGGTCTTGAGTTGAATTACCGTAAACTACATAAATGCTACCTTTCTACTATAGTACTATATATAAAAATTGTTGTATTGTTGGGAAAATAATGTGATTCAAAAAGTTGTTTTGATCCTGTACAAGGGCACTGAAAACCATTAAAGAGATGTAAATGTATTTTCACACGTAAAGCTTGAAATCTACTGAACCTATATTCCTACGAAGTAGGCTACAGATCGCAAATTGTCCGGTAATGAGTGAGTGAGTCAGTCCATCTGAATCCTTTCGTCGGCAAAATAAGGAGAACCGTTGACATTAGAACCTTGATTTTTGGCATGAACGTGCATTAGGGCATTGTTACCAGCAAGTTCTGATCTGAAATAATTCTGATTAAAATTAGATTTATAATTAACACTTCAGTATATTGTAATAGATACATACCATCCATGTGGCCTTTAACAGTATCATGTTCCTTTTATGACCATGAAGCCTTATCAGTGGATTTAAAAGTCATTAAGGCTTGTCCTTGGAACAAACACAGAGAGAGGCTCTATCGAGCCTTGTGGTTTTTAACAGTGATTTACATCCAAGCCCACTGAGATAAGGCTGGTTTCTACTCTGCTGCTTGTCACATCAAATTACAGTGGTCGGTGTCCTGTCAACTATCCTGGAACATTTCCTAGCTTAGACATTAAACTGCCCGCTAAACTTGCCATCAAATGTGATCAGGCTGGGAGTACAAGAATGTGCGGTGTATTTTCTGTGGACTGTGTAGGCTGTACAGTCTGAATGAAGACAGCCTAGCAGAATTAGTTAAAGCTAGGTGGTTTAACGTTTATCAATGAAGAAAATCACCGATCAACCGCCATAGAATATAATGTGAAACAAGAAAACCGGAATAGTACATTCATCAGATTGCCGATGCCCAAAATGTGTTGTCTCATATATCTAGATAACAACGTGATGTAGAGATGCTATTTATTCGTCTTTGTACCGGTTATACTCAGGAGAATGACATAGAATCATTATTATCTTGTGCATAGAAGGTGTTGGTCGTGAGTTGAATTACCGTAAACTACATAAATGCTACCTTTCTACTATAGTGATATATATAAAAAATTGTCGTATTGTTGGGAAAATAATGTGATTCAAAAAGTTGTTTTGATCCTGTACAAGGGCACTGAAAACCATTAAAGAGATGTAAATGTATTTTCACACGTAAAGCTTGAAATCTACTGAACCTATATTATTCAATCTGTTTCCTTTAATTAGAAAATTGTAAAATTAAATCGGCGAGTGTTATTTATTTTGGAATGAAGGCGCATTAGGAGACTGTTACCAACAAGTTCTGAGTTGACCTACTTTTGATGAAAATTTCTGGTGATTTTTGATGAAAATCACTGGCGATTCTGACTTGGGCAGTGCCCATCTTAATATATGCAGGATTTCAACTGGGTGTGGGGATTTCCAAGAGTTCAGTTCGCGTTCGAGTCCTAATGCCTACTGTACTTTTATTCAATCTGTTTCCTTTAATTAAAAAAATGTAAAATTAAATCGGCGATCGTTATTTATTTTGGAATGAAGGCGCATTAGGAGACTTACCAACAAGTTCTGAGCTGACCTACTTTTGATGAAAATTTCTGGTGATTTTTGATGAAAATAACTGGCGATTCTGACTTGGGCGATGCCCATCTTAATATAGGCAGGATTTCAACTGCGGGTGGGGATTTCCAAGAGTTCAGTTCGCGTTCGAGTCCTAATGCCTACTGTACTTCGTAGGTCCTGTGACGTTAGTCACACTGCTCATGTTATTCAATCTGTTTCCTTTAATTAAAAAATTGTAAAATTAAATCGGCGAGTGTTATTTATTTTGGAATGAAGGCGCATTAGGAGACTGTTACCAACAAGTTCTGAGCTGACCTACTTTTGATGAAAATTTCTGGTGATTTTTGATGAAAATCACTGGCGATTCTGACTTGGGCGGTGCCCATCTTAATATAGGCAGGATTTCAACTGATTTCCAAGAGTTCAGTTCGCGTTCGAGTCCTAATGCCTACTGTACTTCGTAGGTCCTGTGACGTTAGTCACACTGCCATGTTTAGAAACCAAAAACAAAAAAACGAAAATTGAATTGTGCAAGGTTACACGGACCTATTCACTACAATGTATATTCACAGACTATTACAGCCTGGTCTGTTGAAGGGAGTATGGGTTGTCTCCCTTTAACCATAACTATGTTCCTTATGCCTTTCGTACCATACATGTACTTGGAGTTGAAGGAGGTTTTTACATTGGTCGACTAGGGATTTGGCATGTTTGTAGTGGGGCTGCCACTCTCCCTTATAAGCTCAGGTCGAGCGGTGGTGGTGGTTCAGCCCCACTTCATTCATTTTTGGTCTATCACAGATATATATATATAGTCACACTTTACACATAAAAATATAATTTTCGCAATTAGTAGTCATATTGATTAAAGTTACACTGACTATTCAATATTTCATATATCAGTTCATATTGATATAAACTGTCGACCTTAATCCCTGTTGTTGACTTATTCTTTCCGGGCTTCGATTCAGGGTAAGCCTGGGCACAAAACGACGAATTCCGATATGTTTCCAATTTAATTCGATACAATGAATAACAATATTAACGACTTAATTATACGATATAATCACTTCATTTGCAAAATGAAATATCATACATCTGACAGCTCGTGTACGTTTCTTCCAACGACATCATGAAATCTGGCTATTCCTCATTCACTCCTGCATAAATATTATAAAATAAAAAATATCTTGACGAATGCTTTCACTTTCAGTTTCGATACAAACAATGTCGTTATTTACGGCTAACTTTCATTAGATCTGAGAGAATACCATATTTGAGACTTAGTCTGAAGCAAAAATAACCTTTTCTGTAGAAGACGGATTAGAGATAAACACTTTAAATGATGCGAAGCGCACTTGTGGGTCTTCGAAATAGTCATGGTAAAAGTACACTCAGACTGAGGAAAACAGTTAATATTTACTAAAGATGTGTGTCAACAATTATCTACAAAGGCGTTCAGGACAAAATGTACAGAATGTCAACTACTTACAAGGCTAGATGGTACGCTCTAATCAAAAACACGCCCAATGGTCGTGGTTATTCAAACCGTACGGTCTTATTGGCCTTTATCATCATTCTTTGCAATTGAGCCCAAGCACGTGAAACAACAATTCTGCTTTAAAGCTCTTCAAACACGAGATATATTATCACTATCACGGAGTAATGATAGTTATTTTGTAGATTTCAGTTTAATATACACTCTTCAGATTTTGAGGGGAGCAAACTTATGATATTTTATGAGCTCTGAATTGGACTACTAATTAAAACTGACATACTTTTGAACATTAAATGTCGGGTATTTCCCTATCATTCCCAATGGAAACACAAAACCGCCAAGATAAGTATACGCATGCGTAAATCCAGTACACCCTCCCATATATCCGGATGTATTCGTCCTCACGTTGTAGTTTATTTGACATTGAGCGCAGATCATTACACAATGTACAGAGTGTATCATGCCAGAACTGCACACAATGTACATAGTGTATCCGGCCCAGGTTAACAATCACCACATGTGAACAGTGTCAGTATCCGGTACAGCACACCTTGTGGTGAGCTGCATAAATACCAGCATACGGAATGGAAATCTACTTATTCAAACTTTGCGCGACATTTAAAACACACAATTAACGCTGGTGAATGAATATTCCCGAGTCGATCGACAACTACGGTAAGTTGACTTCTGTTGCGAGTGAGATGTGTAATTTTTAGTGTATAATACTGCATCGGCATTTGATAATATATCAGACACTCTGATTTATATAAACGAACACGTGCTGTACGACACGCATCGTTGGACAGAAATAGAGGACTAGTTTAATGGGTGTTTATAAAACGAAGACCGAAGACCGAAGACCCAAAAACGAAGACCTTTCCCCAAAAGAGCCCCTCAAGTGGGTCTTCCATCTTCGGTCTTCGTTTTATCAATGACCCTATCAAAACACATGGGCGTTTATAAAACGAAGACCCTGACATATTTCGGCCGGGGTAGGGCTGTGAGGGCCCAGGGGTGAGGGGATGCAGTAATCAAGGTCCGCCGGGAAATTTGGTCCGCTTTTAATTCCCAGAGCGGACGATAATTCCCGAACGATTATAACTCGATAATAACGTCCGCCCTGGGCATTGCTGCATACAGGGTCTTCCATCTTCGGTCTTCGTTTTATCAATGGCCCTATCAAAACACATGGGCGTTTATAAAACGAAGACCCTGACATTTTTCGGCCGGGGTAGGGCTGTGAGGGCCCAGGGATGAGGGGATGCAGTAATCAAGGTCCGCTGGGAAATTTGGTCCGCTTTTAATGCCCAGAGCGGACGATAATTCCCGAGCGATTATAACTCGATAATAGCGTTCGCCCTGGGCATTGCTGCATACAGGGTCTTCCATCTTCGGTCTTCGTTTTATCAATGGCCCTATCAAAACACATGGGCGTTTATAAAACGAAGACCCTGACATTTTTCGGCCGGGATAGGGCTGTGAGGGCCCAGGGGTGAGGGGATGCAGTAATCAAGGTCCCCCGGGAAATTTGGTCCGCTTTTAATGCCCAGAGCGGACGATAATTTCCGATCGATTATAACTCGATAATGACGTCCGCCCTGGGCATTGCTGCATACAGGGTCTTCCATCTTCGGTCTTCGTTTTATCAATGGCCCTATCAAAACACATGGGCGTTTATAAAACGAAGACCCTGACATTTTTCGGCCGGGGTAGGGCTGTGAGGGCCCAGGGGTGAGGGGATGCAGTAATCAAGGTCCGCCGAAAAATTTGGTCCGCTTTTAATGCCCAGAGCGGACGATAATTCTCGATCGATTATAACTCAATAATAACGTCCGCCCTGGGCATTGCTGCATACAGGGTCTTCCATCTTCGGTCTTCGTTTTATCAATGGCCCTATCAAAACACATGGGCGTTTATAAAACGAAGACCCTGACATTTTTCGGCCGGGGTAGGGCTGTGAGGGCCCAGGGGTGAGGGGATGCAGTAATCAAGATTCGCCGGGAAATTTGGTCCGTTTTTAATGCCCAAAGCGGACGATAATTCCCGATCGATTATAACTCGATAATAACGTCCGCCCTGGGCATTGCTGCATACAGGGTCTTCCATCTTCGGTCTTCGTTTTATCAATGGCCCTATCAAAACACATGGGCGTTTATAAAACGAAGACCCTGACATTTTTCGGCCGGGGTAGGGCTGTGAGGGCCCAGCGGTGAGGGGATGCAGTAATCAAGGTCCGCCGGGAAATTTGGTCCGCTTTTAATGCCCAGAGCGGACGATAATTCCCGATCGATTATAACTCGGTAATAAAGTCCGCCCTGGGTTAAAGCATGGTCGAGCGTCCTCGGGGTTGTCATTGCTGCATGCAGGGTCTTCCATCTTCGGTCTTCGTTTTATCAATGGCCCTATCAAAACACATGGGCGTTTATAAAACGAAGACCCTGGCATTTTTCGGCCGGGGTAGGGTTGTGTGGGCCCAGGGGTGAGGGGATGCAGTAATCAAGATCCGCCGGGAAATTTGGTCCGTTTTTAATGCCCAAAGCGGACGATAATTCCCGATCGATTATAACTCGATAATAACGTACGTCCGCCCTGGGCATTGCTGCATACAGGGTCTTCCATCTTCGGTCTTCGTTTTATCAATGACCCTATCAAAACACATGGGCGTTTATAAAACGAAGACCCTGACATATTTCGTCCGGGGTAGGGCTGTGAGGGCCCAGGGGTGAGGGGATGCAGTAATCAAGGTCCGCCGGGAAATTTGGTCCGCTTTTAATGCCCAGAGCGGACGATAATTCCCGAGCGATTATAACTCGATAATAACGTCCGCCCTGGGCATTGCTGCATACAGGGTCTTCCATCTTCGGTCTTCGTTTTATCAATGGCCCTATCAAAACACATGGGCGTTTATAAAACGAAGACCCTGACATTTTTCGGCCGGGGTAGGGCTGTGAGGGCCCAGGGGTGAGGGGATGCAGTAATCAAGGTCCGCCGGCAAATTTGGTCCGCTTTTAATGCCCAGAGCGGACGATAATTCCCGAGCGATTATAACTCGATAATAGCGTCCGCCCTGGGCATTGCTGCATACAGGGTCTTCCATCTTCGTTTTATCAATGGCCCTATCAAAACACATGGGCGTTTATAAAACGAAGACCCTGACATTTTTCGGCCGGGGTAGGGCTGAGAGGGCCCAGGGGTGAGGGGATGCAGTAATCAAGGTCCGCCGGGAAATTTGTCCGCTTTTAATGCCCAGAGCGGACGATAATTCCCGAGCGATTATAACTCGATAATAACGTCCGCCCTGGGCATTGCTGCATACAGGGTCTTCCATCTTCGGTCTTCGTTTTATCAATGGCCCTATCAAAATACATGGGCGTTTATAAAACGAAGACCCTGACATTTTTCGGCCGGGGTAGGGCTGAGAGGGCTCGGGGATGAGGGGATGCAGTAATCAAGGTCCGCCGGGAAATTTGGTCCGCTTTTAATGCCCAGAGCGGACGATAATTCCCGATCGATTATAACTCGATAATAACGTCCGCCCTGGGCATTGCCGCATACAGGGTCTTCCATCTTCGGTCTTCGTTTTATCAATGGCCCTATCAAAACACATGGGCGTTTATAAAACGAAGAC